>JAJQOW010000272.1:5000-141030 GCA_037975125.1 Latrodectus hesperus
TGAGAAAGATCCAGGAAGTGAAGACAATTGATTTCATTGCTAGGTACATTTTACTTTTGAAAACACATACTTATATTGAAATACTTTAATAAACTATGCTAAGTGGGAAAATAATGTATTGGAAAGCATCGAATTGAAATGAAATTTAACATGCATAAAGATGCAGATGAGAGATTCACTTGATCCCAAAATTAAGATAATTGAGCCAATACAGAGGGCTCCATTAAACAAAAACAAAACAACATCAATAGAGCGTCGGACAGCCTCCTACTCCTATACATAACGAATTATGGTCCATCATTGAGTTGATCTGAAGTCTGATGGGGTTCTGAGTCAGATGGACTCACATATCTTGAACAGGCCCCTCTGTATCACATACAGAGTGCCACGACGGCATCTGGCGTTTCAAAGGGACATGTCCAGGGGTGAATTAGCTATGAAAGAATCTGAATATGACGTAGGAAGTTTAGAGTAATTCGTGATCTATGAGGATGAGCATTATCTTGCTGGAAAATACCTCTGGGATTCCATGCAGAAAAGGCTCTATATGGGATCAAAGAATGTCATCAATAAACACTGACATATTATGGTTCAACGTTCTATAATTATAGTAGAATGCCTATCATATGCAAAGGTTCAACCATATCATTTAGCCTGCTGTGTAAGCAGTGGGTCATACGATAGCGTAAGGGAATAGTAACGTAAACCTGGGTATTTCCACATACGTAAGTGGTTACCATCTGTTCCCAGAACGAACCACCATTCATTACTAAACACCACGTTTTGCCAAATCAAATCTAACAAGCAAAATAATAGTTTGGATCGTAGATTTGCTTCAGCTGAATGATTTGTGGTACAACTTATTTCTATTTGGCATTGTATCACGGAACGAGTCACAGCTGGTTCCAGACCATTTGTGGCGCGGTCTTTCGATCCTTTCGTTAGTCGTCTTCCAAATGACTCCAGATCTGGTATTTTGCACCTAGATACCATCTATCTCGTGTCCACAGTTTCCAATATGTTCTAAGGGAAAACTCCGAAAAATCCAGCAATACGATGCGTAGATAATTCTGCAGTTTTCAGTCCGATAATAAAATCTTTCTCAAACGTGTGATAATGTCTTCTCACACGTCTTCCTGTCACATCTACATTCTTCACTTTAAGTCTTCTTAGAATCAAAATTATCGCAGAGTCGAGTTAATAAAAAATCTTTCAATTTGCAGCAAATATGGAATACTAACTCTCCGATTCCAGCGTCACTGCAGCGCTGTTACGCCTTTGCACCAAACTAGGATTATTCCTTACTAACCTAATTAAAGTTCACTAAACTAAACTTATCAATTAAACCTCTCCAAAATAATTCGTGATTATACATTTCTTCCTTCTTGATGCACTATTTTCAATGTTCTTGACTGTAGTATTTAACAATTTTATCATTTGACAAACAAAACAATTAGAAATTATGTTACTTAAAATGTAATATATATACTTTCCTAAAAAAATATTTATATTTGATAATATAAAATATTTTCCGTTATCATTTTGTATATAAATCAAATTTTTTATTTATCAAGTAAAAATCGCATCATTTAATTAGTTTACTTTTAAATGGAAATAAAGTATTTTGAACTTGTGTTTAGAATTTTATAATTTGACATTATAAATAAGCAAATAAATGAATGTATAAAAATTTCTGATTTATACATACAACCTTATAACTGATATGCGTACAATATTATATATTTATATAATTTATGTGAAGAAAGGAGAAAAAGTGTCCTAAATATCTCTTATACTCTAACCTTGAAAATTAATTGCCGCATTATTTTACATCTGAGATTTATCATATACTTCCAAATTTTTTAGATTATTTTTATCATATATACAGACATTTTAATTCATTAAAACTGAAATACAAAACTATCACGTCACTTTCTTCCTCAAGAGAAAATTATTTTGACATATACTAAAAAAATGCTTTACTTAAAGCTTATTTTAAATTTAAATCAAGGAAATTAATGCAAATAAACCTGACAGCGTTAATAATCAAGTAACATGATACTTGCTAAAGGTAAACAAAATGAGATTATATATACCTAAGATTTATTTAAAACCTCGCACAAAAAGAATTTTTTTAGTTTTATTGAATCGATTATGTCATAAAAATAACTTATAAGTTCAGGCTACTATAAACCCTCAATACTTTATTCGAAAAACTATGATATTCTCTAAAATTGCATATATTCTTTATGATTAACCTGAAAAAGAATTGTGAATCCTTATTTTTCCGATCTAATTATTGGTAGCTTGTTTAAAGAAATTATTCAACACAATTGGGTTTATAAGTAGAAATAACAGATGTTTTTGTATCAAGGAGACAGAGCAACTCCATATATAAACTGTCTTTTTAAGAATTTTCTTGATAATCGACTCCTGATAAGAAAATCTCATAATTCCAATAATCGGAACATTTCTGGCAATTTTCTATAAATAAATTCAAAATTAGAACCCATAGCGGTAATCTTCAACATTATACAATTTAAATGAATCCAAGAAATCTCTAACTTATTTATATTATAAATGTAAATAATATTCATAATATCAGCAGTTTAAAATTTTTATATTATAAATATTATTTATGTCTATTATTACAAAAATTATTTTAAAAAAATTGCACTAAATAATCTCTGTCTCAGAAATCATTTATCTTAAGTATTCACTACACTTTTTTTTCGAAGTAAATATGTTATTAGATGTTTTTGTAATGGGTAAAAAATTTTAATAACTTTGTGTAAAACACATTTACTTGTTGTGATAATATATTATATATAATACGGTTATACTTTAGTCAGCTTATTTTCTATTGATGTTATTCTCTTTCTGTTTAAATTTCAAAGTTAGGGAAGTCAGAACTATACTGTGTGTGTGTGTGTGTGTGTGTGTGTGTGTGTGTGTGTGTGTGTGTGTGTGTGTGTGTGTGTGTGTGTGTGTGTGTGTGTGTGTGTGTGTGTGTGTGTGTGTGTGTGTGTGTGTGTGTGTGTGTGTTTCATTCAAATGCAAGCGATATTTTTGTAAAATATGATTATAAGAAGTTATACGGACGACTTCACACTTTGAAGAATGATCAGAAAACTATAGGAGGCGCATAGTCTCTGACCAGTGAAGCTGAAAATTTCGAAATCAACAACAGTGTCCTTTTGCGTGCTTGGAAAGAACTCCAAACCATAGGATAACTGTTAAGAAGACTGATGGTGGCTTCCCCAGCAAAATTAAGGCTGTTTATGACAGATATATTGTTCTATAGGCAAAATGAGCCCAAACCCAGATATTAAGAACCATTTCTCAACAACTGTGTACTGCAACGGTGGGACAAATGTCACGTTATAATGTATTGAGAAGTCTTCCCAAAGGTGGCTTATTCACCCGCGATTTTAAAAAGTTGGCTATCAGCTTTACAATTTATGCAGGGCCGTGGTAGCCTAGTGGTTAGGGTATCGGTCTTCCATCCGGAAGGACGGGGTTCGATTCCCAATGCCGCCAAAGACCCACCGAGTACATGCGATATACGTGCTCGTTAAATATGTGAAAACGAAAGTCCTGTGATCGGTCGTTGAGCAGTTACCATGGGTGCAATGGTCTGGAGAAATTTACTCCCCCTTCAGATCAATGCCAAAATTGAGGGAGTAGATCCTCTGGTGCTGCCATCTATCGGAGGATTTGAAAGAGCAAAAGTCGCACTTTCACCTTCATGGTGCTCTGATTAAACGAAAGACGCTCCCAAATGACTTAAAATCTCATTGCCAAGGCATAGCGAGCTTGGCTTGTCCAAGTGTCATAAGTAACAACAACACAATTTATGCAATGAGCGCAAAAATTCGACATGTCATCAATGGTGTTGTCTTCTTTGCTGTTGAGAGAAGTTTCAGCGTCATAAGCGATTCTCATCCTCCAGTTGGCTTAGAGAGTGGCCGGGACACAGTTTCATCCCAGTTACATCATGGAAAGAGACCATTATGGTAGAGTTGGAGTAATCACCTTGGGAGATATAATGCTGGAAGGACAGATTAAACTCCGCTTTTTTCCAACAGCAACTTTGTAAACGAAGACCCATATTGTAAAAAGCTGATTCTACTACATGTGCGGCTATTCTGAGATACCATTGGAGCAAACTTTGTTGCTATTGATGACAATCTTTGGGCACACCGAACTCAGCTGTTCAGCAGGGACTGAAAAATATCACTTGAAGGGATTGGATTTCCCTGATTTAAATTCCATAGAACATGTTACGGATTCTTTGGGAACACGCCTTGTAACTTTTACCTTCTCTGGGAATAATCCAAGAACTGAAACAGAAACTGACTGAGGAATGAGCCTGCTCAACTTAAGAACAGTTTGGCAAAACTGTGATGCTGAATAAAAAAAATAGTGCCAAGCAACCCTTCCAGTAACCAGAAGACATATCCCATATTAAGGAACATTTGTTTGTTATTTTTCTTGGACAGATTATCGTGTGTACCGACAAAATGAGCTCAATAAAAAAGTTTATATAATTTCATACTGTATCCATTGTATTAATTTTGCACAACCAACTATGTTTCCTCACAGTTGAAGTACAAATACAAATTGATATTGCATTTGAGAAATGAAACAAAATGAATTCCAAAATCAGCGAGAGAAAAAGAATGGGGTTCAGAATCAAGCTGTAACTCAATGTGCAATGTGCTTTGTTTTTTCGATATTTTAACCATTGTTACGTCATACAATGCACCAGAAAGGAGATACTTCCACCTTCATACATTCAATAAAACAAATCAAAGATAAAATAGTAAATAAGAACCTGTCTGAACAATAATCTGTACCTATCTTATCGGATTGATAGTTATCTAACTTTGATATTTAATTTACTTTGATGTCTATTGATTTCAAGCATTGAAATGTATTAAGAAAGCAATTTAGAAGAATTGATTCACAATAACATTTTGATGAAACGCTTAGAACATATTATTACGTTTGAAAGGTTGGAAACAAAACTTTGTAGATTTAATATGGGCACCGCGGAATCTTCCAGACAAGAGCAAGGACCCCCTTCAGGCTTATGGACTAGCGTGGGGCAACACTTTTCAGGGGTTCTAAACTATCCATTCAGTAAAAATTATAAAAAAGACTATCTTCAAATAAATTTGAGAATAATGAAGAAATATTTTCTTTTAATTTTAATCAAAAAATCAGGTACAATAAGACCACCTTTGATTTTTCAATATCAGTAATTATAGTCAAGAGTATCAGCGATAAAGAATACTCTTACGCGATAAGTGAGATTTTAAAAAATAATTGTAATTAAAAGCACAATCGAAAGAAAAAACCTGTGCAAAAGTCAAAGTTCACGGTCAAAATGTAAAAGTCAAAGTTACACGGTTTGACTTAAGGTTTTGTTTTTACTATTCAAGTTTATTTCATAAAATCATATTTTCCTAAGCCCTTTTTGTAATTTTTTTTTTAATTTACGAGTGTGCTAATCTTTTATAAGTTAAATCATGTTAAAAATTCAGAAATACTTTAAAAAAATCTATTCCGGAGCAGAATTTTTGAATTAAAATACTTAAGCATTAAATTCTATAACATTCTTTGAACAAATGCACATGTAGTGACATCTTTACTCTACTGTTTACAATCGCTAGCAAATTTATTTGTATCAACAAATTATGTTTCAACTTCTGCTTTAACTTATTGTATATAAACTGGTAAGGAATATCTCCTACGAGGAAACAAATTCACTATATGTTATAAGCGTTCATTTTGCTGATTGTGTGTATTTCATAAAATATCTAAATTCATCAATCTCTCGATACAATTCCATCAAAATATTCTCCTTTTTAAGCTTATAAAAATAGAAACTAAATAAAAATATTTTTCATTCCATATTTTTGGTTTTGTAACTATTTATTAATAGTTTAATAATAAGCATTTTGTAAATCATTTAAGCATCCATTTCTTCTTGCTTTTTGGATGTTCATAAAAAGTTTTCATTTCATCGTATTCACACATCGCACTTGAAACTTTTAAGCACACACACAACAATAGACATAAATACAGAATTTGTGCCACTCTAAATATGGTTATTTGATAATCAAGAAACGAGCAAAATGTTTATTATGTGTAGATAAAAAATATAATTAACAATACTGAGATACTTGTACCTCTAAGATTGGTGTTACACATCGCTATATTATTTTAAAGCAGCATATTTTACGAAATGTTTCCTCGGATGAAGAAAATACTTTTTAAATTCTATTTAAAAAAGTTTCTTTTATCACACTTGGCAAATATTTAAACAAAGACTTTTTAATAAAACTATTTTAAATAAACTGTTTTGATATTAACAAACTCTGCAAATTAATTTATGCTTTTAAACTCAAGAGAACATTATCAAAATAATTTTTTGTCAAAGTTTTTCACTTTTCCATTTAGCATATATCCTTGAGAAGGAATAATTTTAAAGAATAATGATAAAGGAAAAAACTAAAATAATTTAGCCGAGAAATTTTTAAGTTAAATTATTAACGCTTTGCTTAAACTGCTTCGCTTATCAAATTAAAACTAACTTTCTAAAAATTTCGAAATTGCGTTCGTAATTAAGCAAAAGTAAACATTGTTTCTTTTAAATTTTATCTAAGATTTTTAATTTGCTTACATTTTAATTTAAAATAGAATACTCGTGTTCTTATAATACGTATAAATTTCGCTTGACTAATATTCTTTTCAATTAAATCTCGTATTTGTAATTTAAAGAACTTCATAAGTAATTAATATTATAGTTTGTAAGGTAGCTAATATACGAAGTCACTAATTACTTTAAATGTATCATCTAAGTTTATTAACACTATTAAAGTCAAAAAAAAGAAATATCCCGACGACGAGAAAGTAGAATTTTGTTGACATTCAGAAATATGTCTTGAACAAATATTTGCTCAAAAAGCGCTCGCACAATTCGAATGGAGAACTCTGAATTCACATTAGTGTTACATTCTTACTTGAAAATTAACAAAATATACCTCGATATTATTATTTACTAGCATGATTGCATTTTCAGGCGTTGAAAAGCAATTAAAAGAGGATAACGATTAGGAAAATTAATTTAGATTGCGTTTGGTTAATCTTTTAATTATTACAACTATGAACCTGGATGTTACAATCAAATTAATTATAATTTAATCAATATAACGAAACTTAAAATGAGGTGCACAAACTTAAGTATTTTTAAAACATTTTAATTTTTTACTTTCCTAAAAAATGAAGGTTTAATTTAGATTTAATTGATACTAGAATCAATAATACTTATATTAGCTCGATCTAAAATTACGTCACTTACATTAGTGGTGAGTTAATGAGATTTTAACCAATCACATTCTACGATTTCTTCTGTTTTTCTAATGATATATATGCTTTGCTTAATGATTCCTAGTTAGCTAACTAATATTTGTTTTCTTGTCGTAAGTAATGTATATATATATATATATATATATATATATATATATATATATATATATATATATATATATATATATATATATATATATATATATATATATATATATATATATATATATATATATATATATTACATTTACATTGCCAGTGATTTTCAAGCATTCTAAAAGTCCACCACATACTTGTTAAGTTTTTGAAGCGATTTAGGAACGGAAGGTATCAGGTTCAAAATCTGATGCAGATGAAGACCATCTTATTGAGAGAGAGAATGTAAAACGATTTCCTAAATTATAATATTCTTCTGCTGGTGTATGACAAGAAAAGAAGCTCAGTTGACGATCTTATTATTTGACTAAGGTTCAAAGCTATGAATTGACTGTGGATGTTTGGGGGTTTTGGACAGCAGAGAAAACTGGGGACATACCGCAATAATTTTCCTTTAATTACATTTAAATGAAATAATGCTGGATAAGTACTAATAGTAGATCAATTCTTGAACATATATTTTCATACTAAATTATTTTCATTTCGAAATGCTAAAACAAGCATTTGACTCAAGAATTTGCAATTAAGCATTAAATATTTTAAATTATGAAATATATTTAACCATTTCAGAGGTCTTACAATATGGAAAGAACATACAGGTTTCTGCGCAGATCACTTGAGCTATCTGGTCTTTAATTCAACAGTTCTGGAGTTCGAATCTCTTCATAGACTTAGAAGTTTATTATGAGTTCAGAACTCACTTCAATCTGTAAATCCTAGTTGAATTTGTTCTAAAGTGTAAAATTAGCAATAGAATCACAGATATAAATCAAAAGAAAAAAACATTTGAGTCATAAAACAAAAAATTATAAAATTCTTCTATTTTTTATTATTTAATGACAATTATTCAATTTAAGTTAAAGATTTCATTTCAAAATTTAGGTATGACATATATTTCCTTTCAAAATCTTAATAAATTAAAAATATTTTTAAATAATTTAAGGTGAAAAATGAATTAAGCTTTACTAAGGTGCTCTCAAACAGTTACTTTTCACGTGAAATTAGAACTTTTATTTTTTTCCCCTTTTTTAACTGCTTGATACTTTTTAACTGATTATATGTAATGATTTGGTGAATTATTGCTTTTAATTTTCTGCTAGAGCTTTAAATAAAAATATCTTAGTTTTTAATTTTTTTAAAAATCACGCAACCTCTACTTCAAGCTTTTTTATTAGTGAACAGATTTGTTCTCATTACTTGTGAAAGCTTAAATATTATTTCTTCGAAAGCATGAAAAAATTTTAATCCTTTCTTAATGAAGGAAGTTGAAAATAACATTGTTGAATAATTTCGAAGGATATATAATCGAGTAATTTTAATGCTTTTTATTACATCCTTAACTTCAAGTTACTGGATATTTTATTCACGATAATCCCAAATAATTTAAATATATGAATGATTCTACGTAACTTAAATAACGGCAATTTAGGTATTATGTATTTTTTTGTGCATGTAAAAACAATATTGCATATCAAACTTAATATTTTGTGATTCTTTTATCAACCAATATCAATAAATACAAATTTTCTTTATGTAATATTATATTCTATAATTGGATGATATTTTCAGCTACTTATTTGTGTTATTTGAAGTTACTACTGACAATAGTCTGCTTTTTTAAATTATTTGTCACTGTCAAGTGACAAGGTCAACACCAGAGCTTGTATCCTATTATTTGATATTCATACTAACAAAGAAAAGATATCCGAGAATTTAGTAAATATTTCTACTAATCCGATCACACGTTGAACTGTTGGTACACTTACACAAATAATAATTATAACCAGTATGTTTGCTCCTCCTCCAGATCAACATCAAAATTGAGGGAGATCCTCTTGGGGTGCCATCTATCGGAGAAGCTTAGAGCAAAATCGTACTTTACCTTCATAGTTAAACAAAAGACGCACCCTACTACACTGCTCAAAACAATTAAAGGATATTGTAAGTTTTACGTAAAATAAAGATATAAACAAAATTTTTTTTTGCTGAAAATGAAAGAAGAGAATCACAAATGAAAATTTTTCTGATTTTTCAAACTGTGGAGTATGCTAATTTTGAGCTCGACGTCAAAAACGTCATTTCAGCGGCAGTGAATGAAATTTGACTTTCAACTGAATAAAAGACAATGAATACAAGGATGATCGGTATTCAGTGACTGCTTTGTTTCGATGAGTTCGATGTCTCAGCGAAGTCATTTAACCGATTCAGAAACTTGGAGAGGTGTTGGTAGGTTAGAAGGAGGCCAAACTCAAGCCGGAGTAGAGCAAGCCATTGGAGTGTCACAAAGTGTGATTTCCAGGATCTGGAACCGTTTTTTGAAGACTGGAAAAGCAGGCCAAAGACCAGGGCAAGGTCGTAGACGGGCAACAACGCCCAATGAAGATCGTTATTAAGTGTTAGCGGCTCGGAGACACCGAAATATGAACGCTACTCTTCTCCAACAACACCTTCGATCGGCTACTGACACCACGGTTTCAACTCAGACTGTCCGAAACCGGCTTCATGGTATAGGTCTGTATGCTCGCTGACCGATGGTATGTGTTAAACTAACATCAAGGCTTCGTCGCGACCACAGGGAGTGGGCAACAGAGCATGTGAACTGGCGGAGAAATGAATGGAGCAATGTTCTTTTTTCTGACGAGTCCCGTTTTCTTTTCATCCTGATAATAAGCGTATTTTCATCTGGAGGGACGTGGCAGTAAGAAAAATCCAGCGTTCGTGCTCGAAAGTGTCAGATTTGGCGATGGGGGAGTGTTGGTGTTTGGTGGCATCTCCATTGACGGGCGCACAGACCTCTATATCATTCGAGATGGACCTCTGACTGGTCGCCTATATAGGGATGAGATCCTCAGACCTATTGTAGTCCCTTACGCTGTAGCAATCGGAGATGACTTCCTTTTAATGGACGATAACGCAGGCCACATCGTGCTAACCTGCTGGAGGATTTCCTTTTCAAGGAAGGAACCGTACGAATGGAATAGACCCCGTTTTCCCCAGACATGAATCCAATAGAGGACGTTTGGGACGCTCTAAGAAGACGAGTTGCTGGCCGCCAACCACCGCCACAAACTCTCCAAGAACTGGAAAGAGCTCTTCTGGAAGAGTGGGACAGAATACCCCAACTCGTGATTAATAGCCTCATTGACTCCATGCCTCAAAAGTGTTCAACGTTGCTGGCCGTCCGTGGTAACCATACCCCCTACTAAAAATGACTTCCTTTGAAGACAACACCTTTTCTTATACTTTTTTCTCATATACACAAATTGTGTTTTTTTCCTTTTGAACGCAAATGTTCAATAAAATGCATTTTTTTCTGTCAAACATGTGTAATTTATTCTCATATAACCTACTACGTTTGTCGACCATGTATCAATCAGCTAAAAATTTTCCCAGCCACAAGATCCACCTAAAACAGCAATATCCTTTAATTGTTTTGAGCAGTGTAGTTTAAATTCGCATAGACAATGGCATAGCAAGCTTGGCTTGTTCAAGTGCCATAAGTAACAACAACAACACACAGTTATAAACTATACTTTTTCTTATTAGGTGAATAATTTTGTGCTCACTGATCTGTTTTTACGACTGAGTTCATCAATGTGGAGGATCCTAGGTTCGAACCTAGCTTTTAAGTATATAATGATGGGAATCGTGTTTTTGATTATAGTAAACACATGTCTTGTGAGAGAGATTTAGACATTTTTAGAGTATTCGATCTTAAAATACATGAGTATCGCTCTCTTTCTATCAAGTCTCATTTCCGAAAACCAATAATCAATGAATCGATTAATCTCAAAATGTTTCATTATAGCCTTCGAATTGTAGTCTGTCTACCAACTGATGTTTTCAATGAACTTTTAGTTTGTTTGTTACTCTGCAATCACATTTTTACACACAAGCATTAAAGGGACCAGGTATAACAATTTCAACTATTATGAAATATTGACTACAAATGCCTATGCTCAGGATGAGACTTGAATTCCTAAACTGTTGAATCGAAGACCAGAGCGTTTGTCATTTATTGCAACTCAACCTTAATTACATTTTAAGCAAATAATAAAATATTATCATTTTTTCGATAGAAATCAATATTTAAAATTTTTCAAGCGCATTACTTTTACCTACACTTAAATATAAACAGTTGCGAGAAGTAATATTATCAAAGTTCAAACTATAAAGATAATATAAACCAAAATAATATTATAAAAAATTGTTACTTATTTTTATAAATACGGAAAAACATATCCGCGAATATATTCCTAAAGTTAAAATAGGAAAAGGAATTGGAAGCCAATCGCGAAAGTGGTTTACCAAAACTTCGAAGAAATTTGGTGGTAAGACGTCAATTGATAAAAAAAAATAGATTGGATTTTGTGGATGACAAGACAGCTTTTAAGAGATCGTTAACAATTTTCAGCTCAAAATAGATAAGAAAATGTGTGGGTCGTATTAACAGTACACATACCAAAATTAAGATTTAAAATATTCATTTACTTAAAGAAAATATACGTAGTTCTTATGTATGAACAGAAAAAACACTATATTGTACACATTAATAATTGAAATGTATTAATAAATTTTGTTTTAATAAACAATTGATTATATAGTAATTGCAACGAAAATCACGATTTGTTATTCAATCAAAACTGCCCAAATAATCTTACATATTAATTAACGAAATTAGTTTTTGTGCACTAATTCATTTAAGGAAACATTTTAAAATACATATTAGAATTGTAAATATTAACATTTTAAATATATAGTACAAACTTTAATTATTTTCTACAGTTTTCGCAAAGCAAAAAAATTATAGCTGTATTTCATATTTTATCAAAAAGAGCAGAAAATAATCGAAATAATACACATTAACATAAGCGCATGCTTCCTGAAATTGATAAAGACTATCGTAACCTGTCTCAAGAATAGAATGTTACAGGTTCGATCCTGATATTTCTGTAAGTCATCGAATTAAGATTTATTAGACGCTCTTGTTTCATTTTGCATATAAAAGATAACTATGCCAGGATTTATATTTGTATTGGAGTCTGTTCCTCTACAGACAATCAAGCTGAAGATGGGAATCGAACCAACGAACTTGTTGAGCTCCTCAGTTTTAACTGCCAACACTTCATCAGATTACGAACATCTCTAAACTATAAACATTCACAATTGATGTTATTATACTGGAATCTTTTATGGAAAATAATGTCAGATCGGGTGATGAGATTCGGTTTTTTCATCTTAATTCAAAATTACAAAACATTAGCTATAGATGAATGTTATCATCTTTATTGTTGATTAATCGTCCTTTATAATTAATTACACTGAAGTAGTAAATACAGTTATTTGAAACCATTTACAATTATCGGAAATGTAATCTACAGACAATATTAGGTAAATTTTCTATATTCATCTATAGTGTTAGCAATGCTATGATGATTGAATTGAATGTTAAAAAGTAGAGGTTGTTACTAATATTTATTAAAAATATCTTTAGGTCCAATGACTCATCTCTGGAATGGCGTGGCAGTATTAAGCTGATAATGTCAGTTAGGCTATTGACCTCATTTCTAAAATGTGGATATAAATTATAAGATGACTGACTGGGTTTAACAATTGTTATGGCCGAATACAAATCGCAGAAAAACCATACAGTCGTATGAATTGAATGGACACAATGAATAGCTTTACTATGGAAGGATGCTATTGGGAACTCTTCAGACTTATGACCTGCTACAGTTCTTCTTGAATGCGCTTTACAGATAGTGGGTACGAGTCCTGCGTCATAAGAGATTCCAAAGATTCGTAACGCATTGTTTATAAAAACAGAAATTCAGATTGCATCACCCATTTTTCAATAGTAGCTGAATATGAATCTAGAACCTTCCACTTCTAGTTTATTTACACATTTCTTTTAAATAATAATCTTGAATATTATGTAGAGGAAAAATAGTATATATGAATATATATATATATATATAAAGAATTCAAGGAAGGTTTTATGCTAAGAGGGGGTTCTTCGGAAATGAAATTTCTAAGCTTGATCTCAGCTGTGATCAACGTAACATGAAACAACAATAAAAATTAAAACTGTGTTTGAACAACGAAACTAAAAAAACAATGAAAATATAACTGTGTTTCTGCTTTTTGCATGTATATCTGTCAGTTTGGGTATTTGGGAATTTTCCATGTTTCGAACTAAAAAGTAGTTGAATTAGGCTTAATGTTTATGAAATATCTTTCTAAGAAGCAAAATGCTTTGCAGGAGAATCAATGCCTTATAAATGTCTTTCATTTTTTTGTTATACATTACTTCTTATTAAATGTAAAAATAAAACTCTATAATGCGTCCTTTTAGAATCATTTATAGTTTCCTGCATCACTAAAGAAAATAAATAATTTCGTTATAGAAAACTTCACTAAATTATATTATTTTAACATTAAAAAAACAATATATTTCAGTATTATTATAAAACTGTAATTACAATTATTTAACAGTGCATGTATTTCAATATATATTAGGTTGGGGAATAAGTTCATAGCGTTCTTACCAAATACTTTTATTTAAACAGAAAACAATAATTATATCAATAAGTTAATCAATTTTATATTCACCGTTGCTGTTTACAACCTCTTCCCACCTCTCGACCAATTTGTTGATGCCGTTTCGCCAAAAATCGCCTGGTCTGGTGTCAAAGAAGATGTTGTGCTAGATTTTAAGGACCTCTTTGTTATCTAAGGTAACGCCCTTCATATGGTTTGACAAGGAGTGGAAAAGAGGGCAATCGGTAGGTGCAAGGTCCGGATAATACGGCGGATGCTGAAGGACTCCCATTCGAGCTCTTGGAGTGCAGCTTTGACGACTTATGCAACATGGGGCTTGGCATTGTCGTGAATTAGTATGGTTTGACCATGTCGATCAAGTCTTTTCAGTCGAATCGCGTCATTCACGCGGTGTAGCTGGACAATGTAGAGCTCCTTGTTGACTGTGGCATTCTTTTCGAGCATTTCTTAGTGCACCAAAAGATCAAAAGGTGGGAAGAGGTCATAAACAGCAACGGCGAATATATAATTGATTAACTTATTGATATAATTATTGTTTTTTGTTTAAATAAAAGTCTTCAGTAAAAATGCTACGAACTTATTCCACAACCTAATAATATTACAAAATATAGCTTTGTGGAAGGTTGTGATAAAGTAGTGCATGAGAAAAATATAAACATAAGATACAATATACATATAATTTATATATTTTAATTTATATAAATTTGTTATTCAGAATTTATGCATTCATGTCATTTTATTTTCCTGTTATGTAATTAAAAGCATTTTTTGCTCAGCTATTCGTACATCTCCGGGTATATGGTTTCGAATTTAATTTCAATAATAACTACATCTTCCGAACATTTTTATCTGCGAAATAAGTTACCTACTTACCACCAATTTATCACTTATTACCATTTCGTGTATCGCCTTTTGAAGTTTCCCAATTACCGTGCCTTTGAATCCCCGCGAAAACTCTCGGAATTATATCCTCGACTTAATGCTGCAATTGTGACAATGGCATCTGAAGTACCAGTGCAACAAGGATTTCGCACCTCGCAACTAAGCCGCTTAAACACGAGAATAATTGCCGTCAGCCAGACTCGAAACACGTTGTTTTGGAATAGTTTGCTTCTGCATGGAATGGGGGAAACAAAGTAGGCATAGTTCCTGGGATTCCGTTGCCAAATTGCGTGGTTGCAGAAATACACGTAGAGAAAACGATAAATTATAACAAAAAGGATAGAGTATAGTTTATGTGTCATTTTTCCTCTGTTTCGATAACTTCTGTATCCCAAGAATTATTGAAGTAGAATATTTTTTACCAGTATTTGGCAATATCTGAATATATTACAATAATATTAAAATCTCTTTAAAACTTGGCAGCTGTTAATTATGTGTGTGATGAAAGCGGTAAATCTTAATAAAAGTGAACAGAAGGATGATGTGTTAATTTTCTTTCCTTTTACTTTTATTAAATAAACTTTTTACTAATATTAATTTTATTTGAAAGCATTAAAATAACGTTAAATGTGACTTTAAAACAAGGCAGATGAATTAATTAGAAAGTGGAAGCGTAAATATTAAAAAATAGAAAAACGAAGTGTTAATTTTTTATGTCTTTTTCCTCGTTAATTCGTGGAATCAATTAAATGGAATATTTCTCACCTATATTTAGCGATATTTTAAAATATTAGTTAAAGCAGAATGTCACAACTGTATTAAATATGTGTTAGATGCGCGAAAAACTTTAAAAATGAATAGGTTCTCATTATAAGTTCTCATCTGCGCGGGAAAATATTTCTATGGAATATTTTTGAATGATATTTGTAAATACAAAAATAAGTTCAAAAATCTCTAATTTGAGTTTTTGAGAATGATTACAGTATCAAATGCTTTCAAAAAACAGTGAATGTTAAAAAAATTAATGCAAAGAGCTGCAATGCGTCAAAACCCCTTTCTGGCCACCATTTTTGTCCATGGGAAGTAATAAATGAAATAGTCCTGATCAATATTTATAGTAATGTTTGAAAATATTATATTAATTTAGATAATTTAAAATTTAGCTGCTAAATTAAGTATGTTTATGAAACATTAAGTTCTGACAAAACACAATAGAAACAGAACGGGTTTATTTTCCTATGTTTTGGCAATTTTGTCCAGAGAAATAATTGAGAATATTTTTGCTCTATATCTTTAGGTATTAATATAATTCCAAAAATATTAAATCAAACTTTTGAAAGTAATAATAGAATTAAATATGTGGAAAAAATTTATAGATATTGGGACAAATTCACGTGCCTTTAAAGAAGAAATTCGGTTCGGCAAATTCCAAAAATTCCAACCCAATAATGAGCTTGCAAGAATTCAAATGGAACTTATAACTATCCTGCTGATCAACAGTACATAGGATAGAATCAGGATTATCTACTCCAAAGACATTTATTCTAACATTTGGTCATGATAAGTCTTCATTGAAACATAACACAGCGTTTAATCTACAGCCGAACACTGTTATTTGGATTTTTATGCAACCATTAAGTCTTCCAAAAGAAATTTTATTAGATAATGGGCCACATTTTCTGTCACAAGTGCTGAAATCTAAAAAGTGCACCACGATACCCATCATGACATACATAAATGCAGAAAACAACAACGCTGTACTCTCAAAATTGATTACAATCAAACTTAGAACCATCCCTTTCGAGAATCTTTCATATCACTGGGACGTAATGAACCTTTTAAGTTTAAAAGAAATCTTGAAAGGAAAAAAATTGGACATACCATGAACAACTTGTTGAAAGCTTTTGTCAATATTTGGCTCTTTTCTTAGTTAATTTTTTGCGAATGATCTTTTTTCTAGATATTTTCTGAAGACAAAAGAATAGACTGGCAATAAGACTTATATACCATCAATAGACATCTATCACAACAGATACTTCATGGGACTCAGAGAGAAATTTAATTTTTGATAATGGTACTTTGAATATTATAAATTACTGCATAAATTTTCGATATTCTCATGATATCATACACCATTATTAGATCAATTTTCAGTATAAGGAAATTTCATTTAAATGACTACAGGAAATATCGTGAAAACAAATCATTCATAAAAATAAATTAAGAAAAAAGAGCCAAACATATAACTTGCAAAAAACTTTTAGAAACTATCATAAAGATAATATAAAGAACGAAAACTGCGAGTTTTGTTTGCTACCAGTAAGATACCAATGAAAAAGTTGATAACAACTTTTACAGAAAAATAATAAAGAAGTAGATGAGTTGGCTCGCAACAAGAACAATTCCGCTAAGGAAAAAGTAACACCAAAAAAGAAAGAAGAAATTCATCAGGGAACAATCTTTGACGACATATGGTTCTTGACATCTTCACCATGGCGAGAAGAGTAAATTGGATTTTGTTGCTGACACCACTACCTATTTTATTGTTGACGCTGTGTCGATCAAAGGCTGTCTCTTGGAGTTAAATAAACAAAGAAATGCGTGTATTATATGATATTGACAATAAGACACTTATTTAACTGTTAACGGCGTACTTATTTCTGGAACATATGCTTCGAATTAGAGACCAGTTTCGAAGTACCAATGTATTATTATTTATTAGTTAGCAGGGATGTTTTGTAGGTTATCATATGCAACTGATAATGTTTCAAGTATTTTCTTCAAGTTTTCAAAAGAATAGTATTCGATAGAGTAAAGTATCTAATACATTTTTTGACATTATAAATAACAATATTTTGCATAGAAATCTTAATATTTTAATTTAATTTTGTAATAACAGAGGAATACAAACTTTTTATTAAGTATGTCATATAATGTAGTTATGCATGATTTTCTGTTTCTTCTTCTTTTGAAAAATTATAAGCAAAATAATTAATAATTACTGTAAACATGAAATTACTTTATGTTGATATACAAATTTACAATATAAACATATATTTCATATTGTATGTTCAAATATGTAAAATGCTCATCGCCAATAGGATAATTTTGTAATTCGGTTCTTTTTTTTTAAATGTAATTCGTCAAGAGAATACTTAATAACTTTTGACTAATAACTTTAATGTTCTAAAGAAATATATTAACTTAAATTGCCTTAAAAATTTTAATTATTGAACTCAACTTATAAACTGCTTTGTACGAAATGTAGCATTATGGAATGACTAAACATAATGGAAAAAAGTGAAAAATAACATCTGTAAATATCAAAATCATTGTCGATGTTTGTTCAATGAAGGAAATGCATGTGCTGACTGCATTGAGAAGATTGTTATGCAAGATTTTACCAGAGATTCATACATCCAGTCGGTCTGTGTGTATTCTCCAGAACAATGGATACAGTTGATACTTTTTTACATAATGAGCTAAAAGTATTTCTAGAGGATTAAATAAATGACAAAGAAATGAAGAAAATGAAATACACTGAATAAATTGCTGTCTTAAAAACCTAAATTAGAAGTGACAGGGACTCTGAATTGGTCAATTTTGATTTATTTATTTGGTTTATTACAGTAGTCTTAAAATTTTTTATTATCTCTAAATTTAAATCTTTTGTTGAATGGGAGCAAGACGTTAACTGGTCCCTATGGAAACAAATAATAAATGATTGAAAGGAGTAAGAAATTCAATTTTCATTATCGTTTGAGGCTTCCCATCTGTCTATTTGGCTCAAACGCCAATTCCTCTTACTTTCACTTTATTTCGCTAGTAAATAATACATTGTTAAGAGAAACCTAAAGTATGGCATACCGCAGTGTGTCTTGAGCTCCAGTGGCTCAATAGCTTACTTCGCTTCCCGTTAAGTTCAGCAAAGTGAAGCATCATAGGCCATGGGCAGTGACTGGGAAGGTGACTACATTCACTCCCTCGCTGGAGCTCCATGAGTTGGAAGCGTCTCCACGTTATCTCTGACATCCAAAGTCCTTCCACTGGTTTTGTGTGAATGTAGAGAGGAAGGTGCCAGTTCAGTTGAGAACTCATCACCTAACCGTGATTCAAAATTACGAAGCGTTTAGTGATGTGCCAGTATCACAAACCCGTTAACCTTTAAGGAACAGTCCGGTGTTCGACTACACCGCTCTGTATGTATGCAGTATGTCTTGCATATGCATCTGTCCCTATATTTATATCTTTAACATTTTTAAATCTACATTCCGGTTCCGGTTTACTCGTATCAGAACAACTGAACATTATTCTTTCTAGTTTTCTGACGCTGTTAAAAAGAAGAGCCACAGTCACTCGCATGTCAGACTCAATGAAACAACTATATTCTCAAGGCAACTAGAATGCTGCCTGGTTTTCATGATTTTATTCTGTTGAATGTACAAGTTCTTGTAATGTCATTTCTTGCATACATTGGTTATAGCTGCATGATAGAAGTTTTGGTTAAGATTGTCATTCATTTAAATTCACACAACATCTCAATAATTAGGTAAAGACACGATAAGCATTTTACTAAAGAATAACATTTTTTGAAATTTTCTCATTTTTGCCACTGTTTTTACTTTTTGTGTCTATTATATGTAAGACTGACTTTTCTCTACATAAATATTTCTTTTTTCATGCAAGAAACTGAACATTTTACTTTGCTGGTCCCCATGTTCAACTGCTCTTGTACTATTATGGTCAGTGTCAGCGAAATGTTTGCTAGAGTAGACAAAATTTCTTAAACATTTTATCGTCTACAGCAGTAGTATTCTCAATTTTAACAGCAAAATAAACAAAAGTTACCAGCAAAATCTTTTACACCATTAATGTTACTTATGCTGTGATCTTATTTACTCCCTACCTGCATCCATCCCTAAACTACAACCACTGTTTATTACTAATTTGATAATGAAAATCGGAAACATTATTATTATCAGAATAAATATTATCATAAATAAGAAATAATATATACCTCAGCAGTATCATGTGCTGTAACATTACTTTTGTTGTTACATAAGAAAATTATGTTTTGATATCATATGTGTATATGTGATTTAAACATTATTTACCTAAAGTTCAATTTTTTTAAACATAACATATGCATATATAAACATATGATCATTTTAAATTTGTTCTTGGTAACGTGTTAGATGTAACATTTATATTCAAGCAAACTTTGGAAAAATTAGAGTTTGCTTAAGTTGGTTTTCTATTAAATTTTATTAAATATTGAGTAAAAGGGCAACGAAAGTTTTCAAAGCTGAAAAAGTCAACAAATTATTCTTTTATTCTTAGAACAATTTCATGGCATTTTTGTGTCATGTGTACAAGTCATCAGGAACATTTAAACTTATTTGTCAGGTTTATGAAATATTTAATTTTAGAAGAAGACAAAGTTATTTTTTTGGGTGAGGAGAGATCATCTGACGATGCGAAGATTTTATTTTTGACAGGGGATGTTCTTGTTGCTATGGTTTCTCTTCCTTCAAAAAAAGGAGGAGGACAAGAATCAATTTCCGGTGACATCCTCGGGATTCTGTTGTGGATGGGCTGAGTGTTGTCTGTCAGCATTACTCTGAGAACAAAAATAGAAGAAAAGAGCCATTCGAAAATTGAATGCCAACCCTCAATTAGTGTTTAGGAAACTATGATTCTTTATCAACATTTAAAATCGAATTCCAATAAAAAGTCAGAAATTTATTTAAGACTAGTTTTAAAAAATTAAAAAGCAGAAGATTTAAGTGTTTTGTTTAGAAGAAAACAATGTCTAATTAAAAGCCATGTGAGCATTTGATTTGTTTTTCACCATAATGTCGCATAGAAAATTTAATTCAACTACGAAAGGCTGTCTAAAAAAGATTACCACTCCTCACATTTAAGGTAGGAAGGCTTCAGTGCCTTAACGATTTAGCTGTGAACTGTACAGCCAGGGACTGATATTTTATTAGATAATTGTATAAAATGTAATAGAGACTTCTTATTTGATATATATTATTAAAATCAATTATTCAACCATCACTGTTATGTTTCGCCAGAATCATGATATTTGGCGATAATTTTTCATATACAAAACTATGCGCTAATTTCACAGACAATCGTATAAAGTCTGTAAACGTAGTTTTGAATACTTTGTACTTTATTTAGGTAGCAATACTTCATAGTATTAGTTATTACAAACACAATATCGAGATTATGCATGAAACTTTTAAATTTAACCAAGAGGTTTAAAATGACAACTGACTAACAATACATGATTGTATCATTTACGCAGTAATTGCAACAAGCGAGAACTATCACATTTGCTGCAGTCATTGCTTCTGCTCATTTTTCTCTTTATTCTCAACGATCCAATGAAAGAAGGAGAGAAACACCACGTGATACCTATGCCTTCATAATAATAATAATAAATTTTCCTTTTCACATATTGTATTATTTTCAATAATTGTGATTTTGAATGGGGCTTGCTTTCAAATGCTTTTCTCATAATTTTGAATTTTTTCAAACTGACGGGTAATTTTTATGCATAAATAACTGTAAATTTATTATTATTATGCAAACTGTATACACACAGTAAGTAATTGCAATTTTCAGAAAAGATACCAAGCCCCATTTGCATATTTAAAACTTAAATTTTAAGTAGTTCTGTATCTCTGTCAATGTTTCATGTACGAATACTCAAAAAATAAATATATTCTATTGTTATTTGCAGGATGGTTGAAAGAGAGAGTAAAAAAATAAGGCGAGCAGAAATATCTTCAATAATATCAGGATTCAAAATGCTGAAATTTTATTTTCAAATAAGGAGATTGCATAGCAAAATGATATATATATAACGACCTGGCAAATTTGTAATATTCAGCTTCTCATCTAAATTTCCTCATAATTTATTAAATTATTCTCATCAATCTCTCAATTAAATTAGATTTGATGCCTTTATATGCTATATATAATATAGTTATTTTTGTTTGCAAGAATAAAATTTAATGGTTTCTTTATTTCAACATAACTTAATACTTGTTGCGATACTCTTTATAATATAAAAGGCGTCTTAACATGACATTTCCTGCATAATAAACAGAAATTAACAGTTTAAAAATTCATTTAAGGCGATAATTATTTCCCTCTGAATAGGTATCAATGAATTTTTGTTATTATTTTTTGATTACAGCTTATTATCATCTTAATAATTATTCAGTAACATTCGATAATATATAAATTTAGCTTAGTAATTACCATTAGAGCATTAATTATGTTTAAATCAGCATGAGCAATCTCATCATGCCTTGACACTATTAATTAATCTTCTAGATTATTTATCAGAAAATGCCTTGACTAATAACTTAATTAGTTTGTTGATGAATAAATTTAATAAAATTATAGCAAGATATAATTAGATTTTTTTACTTAAACACTCACATTGCCTTCTAGTCTCGTAATATTTATAACTCAATCTTATTAACGATATAATATTTTTTAATTATTACAATTAAGATTTAAAATATAAAGTTATGAGTAAGGAAACTCAAAAATGCTTTAATCAATTTATTTTTAAAAATAAAAATTGTAACCTTATTAAAATTAGAAAGCTGATTTCTGCTTTAACTGGATAAGATGAAAACTACTGCAATATAGGTTTGATATAAATACAATCAAAAAAGGAAATTTATTTGCAGGCGAATACCACTTTGATGCTTCCAAATATATTTTAAATTATTTAAGTCAGAAAATCTCAAATATTTTCATAGTCACACTTGCACAATATCAGCATTTAATTATGAATGTGCATCATTTCTTTAATAATATTCCTTGATTACGAATTTTTCAATTTTTTTATTAATATTTTTACAATTGTTTTGTTTAATATACGTTGTAATTAAAATTTTCACTATGAGAAATAAATCTCTTGGAGTTATAAATTCAAGCTGATTTTTTTTTCAATTCGTGGGTCCGATAATCACTTTATTAATGTATTTTTCTAATGGTTCATCTTTTTAAATTATAGATGCCAGTCAAACAAGCTAGCATGTGCAAAGTGTGACTACATAACAACAAACCTTAAGTCATGGATAAATGGTTGGCATCTTGCATTAATATACTTCAAATTTTATAAATGACATGACTAATTAATAATACGTAAACATTTCAGGTAATTATTGTCTAGATTTTTTACTATTGTGTGAAAGAATTCTCTAAGGAAAATTGATTAGAATAAGCTTAGATTGAATGAAAATAACTGATCGATTTCATGAAATGGATTATGTGTAACTATCAAAAAATAAACCTCTTTTAATCACCTTCTGCGTTATATTAATAACAGCAGTTCAATTTGCAGCAATGAAATTTCAAAGCATCTAACAGCATATAGTAATTGGTCTGATGTGATTTTTGAAACACAAAATTCGTCATGTTGAGCAGTGTTCAAACAGGTAAATCCCATAACTTAAATCATTGTTTAATTCAATATTACGTCATATCCAATAAACAAAGATTATTATAGGAAAAACTAATAATACATAAGTATTGTTTCTTTGTTATTATATACGGTTACATTTAGCATACTGGGGATTAACACAAATAAAAGTACTTAGAATGTATACTCTGAAACACTTCAAACAGCCACATTCAAGATGGCTATCGAATTTTTGAATACAAGATCTAATGCTCCATTGAACTTTTAGTTCATTTTACTGTTCTTCTCACTTTATTACATATTCGAATAAAAAAAATACTTTCAAAATATAATATCCAATATATTCGAGATCACTTCACTATTTATGTAAAATTTAAAGTGTAAAAAAAGAACAGTTTTTATTAGATTAAATACAATTTAATTATTGACTAGGAATTTAGCGGTCACAATAATATTTGTTGTTGTGCTATAAAAGTGAGTAATCGATATTACATAAGGAACACTATTCTGACCTATTATATATATCTACAATAAAAAGTTATCTATGTTTGGTGTTGCGGTTGTTTCTGATCCCAGATGGTGTAGCTAAACTACACCATCTCCATAAAGCCAAAAATCATTAAAAAATCTAAAAATAAAATAAGATTCCCCAAAACCTCGTCAACAGTAAAATTCACAGTCAAGAATATGTCTCGGAGAGGCCTAATCAGCCTTGCTCCAGTGACACTCCAGAAAGACTTTCTGACCTGTTTCATAGTAATGGGAAAGGAGCAACTTCAATTGATCCAAAGACCTGGGGCACCAAAGGGAGAAGTCTGACTTAGCCCCGAACGCCTACTAGCTTTAGCTGGACATAATGGAATGGCCTTCACGGCTAGGGTAACCCTACCAGGAGAATATACTCCCGACATACTTCGCCCATTCCATCCAGGAACACCTTCCCTCCGCGATGAGGCAGTTTGAAATATGTCATAAGTATGAATTACACAATTCATAAGCATGAGCATCATAAGCAGTCGAATTCCTGAGCGAATGAACTGGGTGTCAGAATACTAATCATTCAAGTACTAGCTGAGCATGTATCCGTTAAAGTCAGAGTAAAATTTCTTTAACAGAGCTGTGAGTATGTGAGGCCATAGATTTCGCATAAAATCAGAAAATGCAAAGCACTGCCTTTGTCATAATAAAGACCTTATAAACTTCTGCAGTTACACCACATGGCATTGATTGCTGTTTATAGAACAAGTGACACGACCAGGTGCAATTATCTCCCGTGAACAAAAAAACTAAAAATAAATAGCACCTGGAATTGACATTTATGATTTCGCTTACCTAATTAAATAATAATCTGGAAAAAAGTATGATGTCTTGCTGTATCCGAAGATTATGTTTAAATGTGTCAAATTCAGGAGTTAATTACTCTTTTCGGATTAAGAGGATCTTCATAATTTTTTCAGAACGATGTGCTTAGAAAACGAATTTTGAATGTGTTGTGCTTTATCTGTGTCAACTAATCTATAAGGAAGTGAAGGAAATAATTTAATATCAGATTTGTGTGCTTAGAAGTATTTTATAGATTTCGCTATAAAGTGATTCTATTTCATAACTCTTGCTTTTCTCAATCCTTATCGAAATACCTGAAATGTTCCTTAAAACCGATGAACGTCTTATTACGTCCTAGAAATTATGGACCTATTATGTTGTTGTTATTAATTGTGATACTTGGACAAGCCAAGCTCACTATGCCGTTGGCTATGAAAATTTAAGTCAGTAGGGTGCGTCTTTCGCTCAACCACAGCTCCACGAAGGTAAAAGTAGGACTTTGCTCTAAACTCCTCCGATAGATGGCATCACCAGATATCCACTCGTTCAGTTTTGACATTAATCTGGCGGGGGAGGAAACTTTCCCCCGATCATTACATCCATGGTAACTGATCACGACTGACTTTCGATTCCACAGACTTAATGAGCCCGTATATCGCATGTACTTGCCGGGCTTTTGGCGGCATTGGGAATAAAACCACGCCCTTTCGGACGATAGGGTAATATCGTAACCACTAAGCTACCACGGTCACACATCGTTTACACGGCCACACATCACACTATTTTAATGCATTATGTATTACCTATCTAAACTTTTTGTGTATATAGCTTAGAATTTTATATGACATAACTTACTTTGAGCCGATACACCCAACTATCAAATCCATACTAAATGCTTTATTTTTTAATCATTATTACCTCGTTAATTGGCAGTAAGTGCAGGTACATGTTTTCAATTTTGTTTTATCATTTTTAATTTCCTTTTGTTTTTCCATTTATTTTCTTTATTTCTTATATGCATGCAATTTGATATGTATTTCATATGCCTGTCTTACCATTTCCTGCCATGTATTTTGTCTGATACCTATTTTGAATGCTTCTTATGTGTCCACGTGTTAACTCTCAATTGCAACCAAATTTGTGTTAAATAGTATACTTTACAAACCCTCCTTACTGTGTAAAAGTAATAATTTATAGTGTCTCCATATGATTGCAAGCATAATTGTATTGTCTTGTATGTACTGTGTTCCGTTTTCTTTTCTCTCCAGCGGGTCCATCAAATCTGGTAAAACCCTTTCAGGGTTAGGTACAGGGACCTCTGCTGGCGTTTACTTTACCTTACGGCCACACATCGCTTCTAAATAACGTAAATAAATTTGCCTGAACGAGAAAAAAACGAGAAGAAAAGTCCCTGGTCCATTCCTATTTGCTATCAGGTTCTGTCTCTACATCAGTTTTAAATGTCGAATATTCCGCATAGAGTGCCAGGTACCCAGAGGAGCCCCTCCCTCAATTTTGACTTTGATCTGAAGGGGGAGGAAATTTTCTCCAGACCATTGTACCCATGGTCACTGATCAACGACTGATCACAGGACTTTCAATTCCACAGATATATCGAACACGTATATTACATGTACTCGGTGGGTCTTTGGCGGCATTGGGAGTTAAACTCCACCCTTCCGGCCGGAAGGCCGATGCTCTAACCATTAGGCTACCACGGCCCATGAATCTATTATACTTTTCCCAAATTATATAGCATTGTTTGTGTAAATTAAATACTGCAAGTGAGTTCTTTTACCTTCTCCTTTATCCGTGGTAGTCGGAGAAACTTTCTGGATTTTCTTAACAATGAACTTTATTTAAAATATGTGTTTTGCTTAACTTTTGCGCTTCGCATTATTTAAACACCAGGAAATTTCCATGGAACCTACTATGTTTTTCAAACATTTAGGTAATATTGTTTCCATGAATTAAGTACTCATAAGTGGAACTACCTCTTGATCTGTCTTTTATACGCACCTCTACGATATTTCTCTAGGACTGATTGACCTTCTATATTTTTCCCTATTTTCACACTGTTGTTTATTAATCTTGCTTTTAAATTATTTTATGGTCATTGTTTTATTAAATCATCGTTTATTTTTATTGAATATATTTTTTTATTCAAAGTATCATTTAATGGATATTTTTTAAGAAAAATTTAATTTAGTAATCACATTGATACAAAACTAGTGCTATCAATATTCTCTTCGTTTTAACGACAAGAATGTTATTTACAAATGAGATCAAATTGCAACCGCTCTTAGTAATATGATAATCTCTAAGATATCAATAAAAATTTTAAACAATAATCAATCTGTTAATTTTAATGTTATAGGAATAAATCATTTAATATTACACACACAAGTAAGCATCAAAAATATTTTACGAAATATATCTATTAGAGTGAGTTCACCTATAGATAGATAACAGTATGCAAATAAACAGATAAGCAAACAAAATTATATGTGTTTAATCTAGAGATTCCTTTCGTTGAGATTTTATACCTCTAGTCTAACTCTTAGATGCGTGGGTAGATAGTTATTCAAACCGAGTATATAGTATGATTTTAAGGCATGCACGTACATGTTTGCTCAATATTTCGTAAACATATTCTATTAAATTGCCAATGTAATTCCTTATTTCTATTGGAATCTGAGAATGCCTACAGATATGATAGACAAATATATACAGAGACAGTTAAGCAGATAAGGTTTAACTTTTATGTAGATTCTTGTATATCTCTATCGGATTATATTGGAATCAGTTTAAGTACTTTTTGGTAAGCAAATATACAGGCTGACACATATGAATAAATAATGGCACATTCAGTTCTCTGTAAATGTAGAATTCTTGTATAATCTTAAATAAAACATCAGTGACATTATTTAGATAGTTTTTCGAACACTTGTAAAAGGAAATTTGGGTTTAATATGAGTTTCAATTTCTCTCTGCAAAACATTAAGTTGAACAATTCATATTTAGAAAAATAAGTGTCCACTATAAGTGATACTAATTTCAAACCTCAAGTTAAGATAAAAATTATATGACGGTGCCATATAATTGTCAAGAAAGTCATTTACAGAGATGCAAGCGACGTCTATTATTGTCAAAAGAATCTTTGAAAAGTTCACACATGACAGCAAGAAAGGAAAGATCAAGGAAACAATTTCTTGACAGCTATCATAAAAACTCAGTCTCCTTTATTAACTGAAACACATTAACTATATTATAAAAGAAACTTTATCTTCCGATAGTTATATATAGAAAACTGATAAAACGATATAAAATTGTATTTAACAAATAGGTATATAACACTGAATTCTATTGCAATTTTCCAAGTAAATATTTGTTTCCATGTAATTGTAATATTTTTTAATTCTTTCTGTTATTAACATGAAGTCTCTAAAAAGAAATATTCCTTTTCCTAGTTACTTTTTAGCTAAAATATAGCAACATGTGTATCATGATTTGAAAATTTTATACAACTTTAATTATAGAAAAGAATGAAGACTATTAGAATAGTTAAGAATTTGTTTACTTTTTCAGTAATTTCCTTTTTAAATAAATCCACTTTACGAAAATCAATTATTCTGTATATTTGCAGATTGAAATGATATATATATATATATATATATATATATATATATATATATATATATATATATATATATATATACAGTGGAACTTGGATAATTCGAAGCTCAAGGGACCACTGCAAAACTTCGAATTATCCAAGTTTTCGAAATTTCGATTTTTTTTTATTTACTGCATGTGACTATATGCAATTAAATACTAGTATTAAAAGAGTAAAATTGGTATGCATTTAACTAATACAACCATCAGGTTGAAACGATGTTTATTACAATAAAATACAAATGCACTCTGAATTATAATTTTGGAAAATATTGCGATATTTTAGATTGTTTTAAAGCGCTCAACTGATTTTCTTTAACAAAGTCTTCAAGAATATTTATGGATTGAAAGATAGCTTGACTTACGTTACATTGTCCTTCTGCATAGCGACTATATTTCGCTAAATGAAAAACTGCATCACATGAAGTTGGAATCGGCCTTTCTTCAACATCATTAGCTTCTTCGGGGTCATTATCGTCCTCTGTTGCATCGCTTTTGTTGTTTAGAACTTCGGATAGAATTTCTTTGTCGGATAGTTGTCCACATATTTCTACACTTTCATCAATGTTAACGTAATCATGAAAAGACATTTCGTTTTCCCATGCATCTGGTTGAGGCAGATCTTCAAAAATCTCGCCGGGGCTCGTGTTTTCCTTAATAAACCCTGCTTTTCTGAAACAATTCGCATTTGTTTCTTCACTGACTTTCGACCATGCATTCAAGCACATTCTTGCTGCATCGAGGACAGAAATGTTGGGCTTTTTGGAAGAATCAGTTAGAAGATGTCGTACGACAAGGCATCGATAGAAATGTTTGAAGTTTTTGATAATGCCCTGATCCATTGGTTGCACTATTGAGGTCATGTTTGGTGGAAAAAAATAACCTTTACATTTTCCATTGCAGGGATCGACTTATGTGCCGTGCAGTTATCAATGAACAGGAGAATTTTTCTTTTTTCTTTTGGTACGTGTGGTCGAGCTCTAACAGCCAATCCTTGAAAAGGTCTGCAGTCATCCAAGCTTTTGTGTTTGCCCTGTATTCCACTGGCTTTGTTTTCACGTTCTTGAAACATCTTGGATTGGCAGATTTTCCAATCATAAGTAAAGGAAGCTTTTCAGTCCCATTCATATTGGATCCCACTAGTAATGTTACACGTTCTTTGCTGTTTTTGCCACCACTGCATTTGTCTCCCTTAAATGCTAGAGTTTTGTCCGGCGTACACTTAAAGAATAGTCCAGTTTCATCGACATTGAAAATGTCACTTACCGGTGTATCTTTTATGATTTGCAAAAGTCTGTCCGCCCATTCATTGGCTGACTTCTCGTCTACACTTGCACTTTCACCACACACAGTTTTGAATGAAATTCCATTTCTTTCCTTGAATCCATCCAGCCAACCTGAGCTAGCTTTGAAGTTGTTGTTTCCCATGATGGAAGAAAATTCTTCTGCCTTAGCGCGTAGAAGAGTTCCACTCAGAGGGATGTTTCTGTCTCTCGATTGTTTAAACCATTTTAATACACATTCATCGAGATCTGGATTGTCCGCATCTCTTGCTCTTTTCCTTTTTCCGTTTACACTAGAACAACTGCTTAGAATTTTTTCCTTATTTTTCAAAAAAGTTGAAAGAGTATTTGCCGCTATTCCGTATTCTTTTGCAATGTCGCATTTCTTTCTTAAACCTTTTTCAACTTCACGGATGACGGAAATTTTTTGTTCCAAAGTTAAGGTCTTGTAGGGAACGCGTGGTTTACTCAAAGACATGCTTGCTGTTCTGAAGTTTCAAGTGAAATGAAGACTAAAAGTTGCCACACACGAAAGAAAAAACATGTGACCACTACAGGTTTCTTGGAAAACAGGTGCATGCAACGTTAAACGCCTGTCGTACAAAAGAGGGGTTAACAGTGCAGTCCAGTCACACTAATTTTCTCCCATTCTTTCCTCCCGCCCTCAACAATCTTCCTCCCCCTTAATCCTGTACTCTTAGCCTGTAGTGCGTCTCCCCCTCCCTCTCGGAAAATACGGAAAACCTGAAAAAGTTACTGCATTGACAGTGTATTTCTTCTGGAGTAAAACTTCGAATTAAGGAATTAAAATAGTTGGACTTCGAATTATCCAAGTTCCACTGTATATATATATATATATATATATATATATATATATATATATATATATATATATATATATATATTTATATATATATATATATATATACAGGGTGATTATAAAAAAACTTTGCCAACATCTGCACTTCTAGCGTCCTTTCTATTTAACCGATCAAGATGATATTTCAAATATAGTTCTTTTGAGATATGCGCTCGAGATTCTGTGAATGGCAACACAGTGGCCCTCGCGGTTACAGTTATAGTGACAGAAACTCGAAATTTTCGAATGGCAACGTCTACTTTTTACCATCGCAAAATGTTCAGCACATGCGAAAACCCTAAATAGCGTTGAAACGGTACCGATATGTCTAAAAACGGACGTGTTCTGCAAACACAAAAAAGAGTTCTGAAAACCAGCCAATAAAACACGATCTGGGCGCACGCAATAAATTTGCATGTGACAGAGTCAAGAAACCAATCACAGAACGCCGGTCGCCAGATATTCAGCGTAGGAAACCAATAAAATACCAAGCGGGTATGCGAAGTCGTCATTCGGGAACTCGCACATGCTGACGATATGAGTCTTCCTAGGAAAGTTCGCGGTGAATTGATCAAACTCTATTACCAAAATGGGATGAACGCTGCGGAAGCCTTGCGTGTGTATCGCCGCAATCATCGACAACGACGCGGCCCATGTACTCTGCAAGCTCTGCGTGATTTAGTGCGGAAATTCGAAGATACAGGCTGCACCTGTGACAAACAGCGCTCCGGACGGCCAACTGTTTCTGAGGACGTTGTCATGGAAGTGCACCATACAGTGACTGCAGGACACACAGAAACCGCAAGAGGCATAGCGCGCGTGTTGGATATTCCGAACTCAACGGTCCGCAAGCTCTTGCTCTCGGTACTTCACATGTTTCCCTATCGGTTCCAGCGCGTCCAGATGTTGGAGCCGGGTGACCCACAACAACGTCTTGACTTCGCAAATGCATTTTTGTTACGATATGATGCGGATAACGACTGGCCACTTCGCATACTATGGACGGACGAGGCGCATTTCACCTTAAAAGGCAGCATTAACACAAAGAATTGTGTGCACTGGGGAGAGACGAATCCTCATGCTGTGGCGCCAGTACCATTATTTGACGCCAAAGTGACTGCGTGGTGCGGCATTACAGCTACATTTGTTCTGGGCCCGTTCTTCTTTGAGGAAACGACCCCGACTGGCCCTGCAACATGTTCTGTAACGAGCCCTCGGTATGCAGCCATGCTGAAAAATTATGTCTTACCGGAGTTGCGTCAGCTGAATGCACTCAATGACATTGTTTGGATGCAAGATGGCGCACCTACACATATAGCGAGGTCAGTTAAAAGGCTCCTGGATCAGCATTTTGGTGATCGCATCATCTCACGCTATTATCCTTTTCCGTGGCCTGCGCGATCCCCAGATCTGACGCCTATGGATTTCTGGTTTTGGGGCTATCTCAAATCCAGAGTTTATCTGTGCAATCCTCAAACATTGTCGGACTTAAAGGATTCTATACGGCGTGAGATTGGAAACATCCCTCGTGCCATGTTGCGTGCAGCGACATTGTCCACCGTCTCCCGCATGCAATGCGTAATTGCCTGTGATGGCACTCATGTGGAAAATGTTTGAAATTAATAAAGATTTTTTTCTCTATGTGTTCTCATCATTGAGCAGTGTCTTGTCTCTGTCGTATGCATTATTCCTCCGTGCGCCTTGAAGAACTGTTTGTATGTCTATAACACGTCGGTTTTTGGACATATCGGTACCGTTTCAACGCTATTTAGGGTTTTCGCATGTGCTGAAAGTTTTGCGATGGTAAAAAGTAGGCGTTGCCATTCGAAAATTTCGAGTTTCTGACACTATAACTGTAACCGCGAGGGCCACTGTGTTGCCATTCACAGAATCTCGAGCGCATATCTCAAAAGAACTATATTTGAAGTATCATCTTGATCGGTTAAATAGAATGGACGCTAGAAGTGCAGATGTTGGCAAAGTTTTTTTATAATCACCCTGTATATATATATATATATATATATATATATATATATATATATATATATATATATATATATATATATATATATATATATATATATATATATACAGGGTGATTCTAAATTGATTTTACAAATTAAGAGGGGTGATAATACCCATCCAGACAAGCAATAATTACATAGGAACATGAGATCGCATTCCACTCTGAGAGGAATTCCCACCTGAATTTAAAACAGTGTTGGGTAAGCAAATGAACAATACCAAAAATTTCCCAATTATATTTATTGTTTAGAGAAAATCTCACAGCAAATGCTCAAAATCCCGACAACATGTGTTGTTGCACAGTTGACACCGGCATACATGTTAAAGGAGATACTTCAAATCTAGTCAAAACTCAATCTCCGTTTCTGGAGTTCGTGCATATCGCGAATGTCCTGCATTCCTGTTTAAGGTGGCAAACAAACGGCTTTCTCGCAATTGTCGATCAACATTGGAAAAGGTAGGATAACTTGGAATACGACAAATTGGAAACCGCTGTTCATACAATCTTCGTGCTTGGCGTCCATTTCCTTTTGTTTCTCCGTATATGAAGTGCATATCAGCTAATTCTTCGTACCTGTACGCCGCCATAGCATTCACGAAAATTTTCGGACGATGTTATCCAGATAATATTTGAAGCGATGATGTTACACCGTTTTAAAGGACAACGTCTACTCTGATTGGCTTTCTCCAGTAACCAATAACAGCAAAATACTTTTTCTTCTATCTGGAAGTTTGCATACGGTACATTTGTGATAGATTCTTGAAAGCGTTTCTACTTTTCTCTTTTCTGCATCTCAGAGTGGAATGTGGCCCTATGAGCCTCTGTAATCATTGCTCGTCTATATGGATACTATTACTCCTCTTAATTTGTAAAAACAGTTTAGAATTACCCTGTATATATATATATATATATATATATATATATATATATATATATATATATATATATATATATATATATATATATATATATATATATATATATATATATATATATATATATATATATATACAGAAAGATATTTATTGATAGGTACCATAAATAGGATTGTTTAGTAACCAATTACAAAGACAGTTTAATCGATATATTTTGATTGCTTTAACTTTTGATTACTTATATGATTGGAAATTAAACATTCTTTTTAAAGAATTATTTCTACATAAAAAATAATTATTCATATTTTTTCTACATACAAAAATAATAATTTATAAATAATGATGAAGATTCATTTAAAATATCACCATAAATATATTTGACAAAAAGTAAAATGAATCAGAAATCCCAAATTGAGCACTGCGGAACAATTATTTATCATTTATATTTTAGATTTATTTTCAGAATTAAATAAGGGGGTTGCTTTTTCTTTCGCTTTATTGGATTTAAGACTTTAAAAAATTAAATGAACATTTATTCTTGCTTATCTAAGAAAATGTTTAGTTGGAAGTGTAATTTCATTATTATCTGCAAAATATAACTGCACATTCATTATTATTATATGATGTATCATCAAATTTTTCAATATATAGATCTCTATTTTTATTATAGTTCATTATATCATAATTTTCCCTTCCATTGTAGTTCACAAATTTTTCCTTATTTAGTTCATTTCTCTCTGATTTATGCAGTCCTTTCCTTAAATATATTATTTTATTATTACGATTTTCATTAATTTTTGCATTTTTATCATTTTCTTAATCATTATTTTATTACTTTTATCATTATTTTTCATCATATTTCTTTACTTGATTATGTCTTTCCCTAAGGCGGATTTCTTTCTGTAACCTTTTTCCACTGATTTCCTCGTTTTCCGCAGAAATATCTTTTGCATTTACTATACATTTGGGTGTTCTATTTAACAGTTCTTAGGTTCAATTCACACCCAAAGTAAATATTATACTGATTTGAATGCATTTTATACTTTCTTTCCCTATAGTAGTAGTTATAATCTACAGAAAATGACCATATGTGTTAATAAAAATTCAAAAAATAAATCAATGAATTAAAAGCTAAATTAAAACTTAAAATGCCAATGCTCTGTTTTAGAAAAGTGGAATAAAAGAACACAAAATTACTAAATTTGAATATTTACTAACACATATGGTAATTTTTTGCAGTTTAGAACAACTACTGCAGGGATGAAAAGTATAAAATGCGTTCAAATCAGTATGACATTTACTTTCGGCGTGAATTGAACCTAAGAACCGTTAAATAGAACACCCAAATGCTCACTATTAAATTACCAGATTAGCCTCATAAATGTGTGGCAAAACTTCTTTAAATTTTATCCAATTTATGATACACATAGTATCGCATTTCAGGTTAATACTAATATTTTAAGTACTTATCTCATTAATTTCAAAAAACAAATTATGATCTAAATAACAAATTAATTAATTAAACATAATTAAGACTAAGTAAATGAAAATAATATTAATCATTTTATTAAAATATAAATTACTAAGCAATTTCTAAAAATTTTAAGTTGGCATTTTAAACGATTACTTATTTTACTTATACTACAGCTTTATTTATGTAGTTAAAAATATATGTAATAAAACCAAAATTATTTAATTTTTTATTTCGATTACTTCACAATCCATTCTTTTCTATTAATTACTCAACTACTTTTTTATTTATTATTGTAAAATTAATAAAAAATATCCCCTAAATTTATTATATATGTCAACAAAATGCATTTTTTCATGAATTCTTTTTATGATAATTTTTTTTCTTTTCAAGAAACTATTGCTTTCACATATATACTTGTTTAGAGATATTCTACAATGTCTGAAAGATGCAGTGCATATGATATTCAAAATGACATCTGGTAATTTAATTTCGCCAATGGAACGGCAAAATATAAAAAAAATGTCGCCAAGCGAGGAATCGCTCTATAAACTAATTTAAAAGAACCAATTGAAAGAGTGCTAGGAATATTCTTTGTTTCATTCTTATCCAATTTATTTCGCATCCTAATGTATTTTCCCTGAGGAGATCCGAATAAAATAGAAAAGTTAAGGAAAAAATATCTCTTTTCGAAAACTCAGCAAAAACTTTCTTAACCAGTCTCTAGCTAGCATAAAATTCTTTTGTTCGCTCCGAAAGTGGGCGTTTTCCTTAATTGGCAATTTAAATTTGGACAGACTTATATCAGAGCAGTCAGCGTTAATAATTAGGAAAGTGTGCTCCTCAAACTAAGGAATCTTATAAAGGATGGCTCTTATAAAGAAATAATATTTTACTTCACATTTCTTTGTTTGCGAGATGTTGAAGAGACGTCTAGTTATTCAAATTTTGCACTCTATATTCAAAACTTTACAAGTGAAACATAGAAAACTAATAATTCTTGTATCTATTAAAATTGCTAAGTTACGAAAAGGCATATAACAAATCATACTCGTTGCTCCTTTCTATTAAAGTAAAATGCACACAAACATGATTAAATTTAAATTAATAATGGTTTTGAAAATATATGGTTTGAAATATGCTAAGTATATAAAATTCAATACAGAGAATTGTTTAATCTTTGGAAATGGCAATGTGCTTGTAATGAAACATAAAATAAAACAGAACTAAATGATAATTTATGTGCATAAAATGAAAAGCACATGGGGTAATTCTTTTACATGTTGTTTTAAATCCGTGTAAGAAATCATCAGTTTTATTTTACCTGTTTTGGCAAATTACTCTCTTGGCGAGAGAGATTTGTGTGAATAGATCTTCTGATATTTCTATGATAATCAGAATTAAAATTGTTGCCAAATTCTTTGCTAAAACTCACCAAGTTCAAGTCATTGTTTTGCTTTACTAGAGCTATTTTTTGCATAACCAAGTAATTGTTAATTTCACTGAAAATTTTATAATAGATGATAAATAAGATTTAAAGCTGGATTTGAATGCTTCAACCTCAACCATAGCTTAAATTCGTTGAGGCAAATACTAGCTGTCATATAATCAAAATATCAAAAGATTATGGGGAGAAATAAATATTAGAGAGTTGCTTTTTGTAAACAATAAAGCTCCTATTTAAAATTATGTGATGGTAGAGAGCTTTCTCGTGAAACATTTTTTCAAACATTTTAAATAATATTTAGTTTCAAAATACTTCCTTTTCAGTTTAATGAATAGAACTTGTTTTTCTCCCTTAATCGTGCTATTAACTGTTACATTTTCATTAAAATATTCTCGATTTTCAGATGTTATTTTTTGTTAAATATTTGTATATTTTAACCACACAATATATATTCTGTAAATTATTTTTAAATTTCAAATTTCCCACCAAGCAGTATGTGAATTGAGGTGACACTTTTATAAATCTAAGCTTTTAAGACTTAAAACTTCAATGCAGTAAGCAATGTCTCCGACGAGATAAATTTGCTACTATGTTATACGCCATTTATTAAAAACATTAAAATTATAAATACTCTTGAACTAACGCTTAACACATTATTATACTTGTTATCATAAATTAATAATTATTATCATAAATAATTATTAACACATAATTATTATCTATTGTTCGGATTTCAAATTGTACTATTCATCATAACATGTAACAATTTGATTTAAATCAGTATATTTTCATCGAACAGAATGTACATGCTTTTTAATGCAAGGTGCATCTACCCTGAATTTTGCATAATTTTCTGCTCACTCCTTCTTAGTTTTGCATTTTCAATATTGGGCAGTGTATAACACGTTATTTCCATATAAGAAAAATTATAAAACGTCTGCGATGGAATATTAAAATATTATATATAGGCACTATGAATAAATTATCTGTAGATTTTTTTTTTTTTGTTCAAGCTATTCTGATTTCAGTTTTATATCAAATCTAATTCTTAATATCTTCAAAATATGCATACTTCAAATTTTAAAAGATATAATTTTTAAAAATACAGTCCATGTTGCTCGGATTTCAACATTAAAATTCGAACATTTGGGTAATTTATATATATCTATGTAACAGCCACCAATCTTTAAACGTACAATTGTGACAACTTTTGCTGCTTTGACAAACTAATTTTTATCTTATTATTAGAAAATTTCTAAACTAGCATTCCACTTGTGTGCACTTTTCTCATGAGGCCGAGGTTTTCTGGTTGGAAAAAGAATCGTTCTCATTACTGGATGATATAGTTTGAATTCTATTTCTTACTTATGTAATTGCAGATCAGTCATTTTCATTAATGATTGCTAACGAAAGTAAAACAGTTCATGATTCCAATGTCTTCCAAGAGAAATGATACCTATGGGAGTAACAGGACTGTTGTTAGGGAGTTTTCCAGGTCCCCTCTTCTAAATTACTACCCAGTGATCTTCAGTGATATGAACGTACATCTATTGGGTATCCTAGTAAATAAAATCCCATCATTTTCGCCCTCTGTAGTTGAAAGTCGAAATATTCCATGATTGGATAGACGCTAGAAAAAAAAGGAAAGAAGTAAAAATTTCACGTAAAAAAAATTATATGCTTCAGTTGTACAAAATTGGGGTATTCACATACAACAGAAATTGAGGCAAATAGGTTTTCTATAATTATTGAAATCTATGGATCTAAACCTAAGAATTAGAATTTTCTCATTAGAAAAAAGTGTGTTATAACTGAAAATCATATTTTTTGGAACATGTCGAAAAAAATTAGAATACTTGGTCAGAATTAATTGTATGGCATTATGTATAGTGACTATAACAGTATTATAATTCATTTATTTTTGGTTTTGAAATCTAAAGTCCATTAAGTTTTACCGAAATCTATTTTTTGCCAAAAAATAAAATTTTAGTTTGAGTTGCGTTGAGTTGTGACATGGAGGTTCCAGAGATATCATTCATTGTTTTCATTTCTTATATAAAAATTTTATATTATATATATATATATATATATATATATATATATATATATATATATATATATATATATATATATATATATATATATATATATATATATATATATATATATATATATATATATATATATATATATATATATATATATATATATATATATATATATATATATATATATATATATATATATATATATATACATATTATACTAATATAACATTAATTTTATTTTAAGAAATAAAATAAATATATTAAGAAAAGCAAAATTTTTCCCTTTGAATTAATCCTTCTTGGATAAAAATATAAGCTATCTTTAGAATTTCTCTTTTTTATATCTGTCATTATTAATGTAATATTTTTCTAAAAATGAGATTTATTCCATTATTGCTTTTACTAAATGTGCTTATAAATTGTAAAACTTGTGTTTTTACAAAATATGATTGTAAATTGTAAAATTTAATATAAAAAAGTAATAGATTTGAAATAAATCTGTTATACTAATTTTATTCCTTATTGAAAGAGAAATTTTTATATCTGAATTAATAATTCACACACTGACTACGGATCTATATTTAAATCATTATGTGTAAAATATTTTTATACACATATTTTAAAATTTTATAACAAAATTTATTCCACAATCGTTATTTGCAAATTATATTTATACGTTTTAAAATTATAAAAGGAAATTTATGTCTCACTTAAAGTAACCTCATTTTATTAATTTTATTTCTCATTGTGACATTTTTATCTCAGTGTCAATTATTCATAGATAAAAAAATACAAACTATCGATGGACCATGACTCTTTTAAAATCGGTCATTATTTATGGAACATTTTTATGTGAATTTTGAAATTATTAAATAAAATTTATTCCACAATTGTATTGCTTACCAAATGTGTTATAAATTATGAAATTATCCTTCTTTTAATTCCCGGATATACTTAGGATATCCCACCTATTTAACAATACGAAGAACGGAAGAGATTTCAACTTGCAAAGAGGGACACCCAGTAGATGATCCACAGTTTCCCCAAAACAGGGTGGGTATTAGTAATTTAAATTCAAGGACCAAACCGAAGATCCCTTGACATGTAACCTTTAAAGGTATCATTTCTCGTGGAGGACATTGCGACCACGGCAGATTTTACGTCCCCAGCTACCATTAGTGAACACGACTAATATTCAGATGTGTAGGGATTCAAACTCATTACCTTCCCATAACGAAAGCAGACACCCTCACCAGCCAGGCCACTGCAGCCTAATTCTTAAATTATGAAAAGGAAATTTATTTCATCTAAAAATATCTTTCTTAGATTGATTCTTTATTCTGAGAGAAATTTTATATTTTAATTTATTATTCATTGATAAAGAAAAATACAATTTGTCTTAAAACTATCACTCTCTTAAAATTAATAGCTTTACATTTGCGAATTTTTTATTCACAAATTTTGAAATTATAGGGCAAAATTTATCTAAAATTATGTTATATTGATTTTATTATTTTCATTAAAGAAATTACTTATTAATGAATTTATCATTCCTAAATTATTATGGAATCTATCAATAGACGACAACTTTTTTCGGTCATGCATGAGATATTCTTATAAATTTTAAAGTTGTAAGACAAAAACTATGTAATCTGAGAATATGTTACAGTAAATTCATTTCTAAATCTAAGATAAATTTTATTTAAATTACCATATTAAGGATTTTTATTGCATCTACCTTTAAATGATGGATACATTCAAATCAATAATTACTGTTAAAATAAGTCTATAAATCTTGAAAATATAAAATGAATTATTTGCGATCGGAAAATATCTGCTATGCCAATATTTTTTCATTTCTATAAAATTTCTATCCTTGATAACTATGCAATCTATTTTTAGACTACAGATACCATCAAATCAATTATTTCTTTTGAAATCAGTTTCCAAATTACGATTTACTTAACATATTTTATAGTTTTATTCAAATTTTTATGCACCATTTTTATCATAAAAATAATCTGATATTTTTAGAAAATATGTTTCAGAGCATTAGTACCAATACTGAGAAAATGTTTCGTTGGAATGTGTCTTCTTTCGCAAAAGAAGCTATAAAACCGCATAGAAATGCCTTTCCAATGAAGGATATTACCATCGACTGGCAAATGAGTGGTAAACTTGGATGGGCCGCGGTAATTTTCTTCTTTCTCATCAGAATAAGTGGCTCTCGGAGAAAAAGGGAGTGACGAAGAGGAAAGAAGAGAAGTCGAGCATCAAATTGTTTTGTTTGCTTTTTTCCGGGAAATCTTCCAAGTGAGATTTCACTGTAAACAACTGGGAATCAATTCGCTTTTGGTGCTCTCTGTGTTTCTTATGATAGAAATATCTTTGGAAGCTGGCTTAACTACTGAAACGAGTATGGTGTAGGTTTCCTTGGATGAATAATTGCAACAAATTCTTTATCTATCCGGAAAATCAGATTGTTTAACTCGATTTTTAGTAATATTAATAACCATTTTCCAATTGAAAAGGTTCTGGGTTCAATTCCAGCCATTGTTTTATAATGTTTTGGCATTTCTGTTTTCTGAATGATATCTGTTAGGGATTAATTATAATTTATTTTTACAAGTTATGTGGTATGTGTGTGTTCGACGGTACTCCTAAATAAAAATCTTGGAAGTTCAAATACCTGATAACAGCTTTGAGGTGCTGGATAGTTTTTTTACGTTATCAAGGAAATATGTTGTTATACTGTCCTAATAAGAAGTCTATTGTAAGGTATTTAATATTCTCCCGTATATTGCATTCTTGCAGGAGTTTTTATAGACTGTGGACAATTAGTACGTGTTATAAGGAAGAAAACCCGGAAAATTCCCATGCATAAACACGAGAAAGTTTCAGGCAAAAGACAGAAGCGTATCATCCTTCTCTCATTCTTCAGTGGTGGCTGGTATAAAACCCGGGGACTTGTGCTCCTATGAACACTATCTATCACTTGGCTATAGTTGGCCCTGTATTATTTTAACTTCAAAATATATTTTCGCACCAAAACTCCTGCTATGAATAGAAACGCTGACAATATTACTGAATTATTTATCATGAATTTTCATGATAAACTTCAAGCTGATCTTTTCTGGCTTTCAATTGAACACTTCATAGCATCGATTAATTTTACTTGCTTCGTAATAAAAATTTCGAAATGAAAAAGAATTTATCATCATGTTGAAAACATTACGTTGGATGTAATAAAAACTACTCAAGTCATTTTACAAAAAATGTGAAATGTTAAATTTATGTCTTTAAATCTCTCCGTGATTGTTTTCAGAGTTTTTTATTTATACAGTTGATTAAAAATTTATGTTTTGAAATATTTTTAATTTTTGGCGTTGTATGGCTTATCCCTTCTGGTTGACAGCAATATCAAACCAGGTTTATGAACCTGAATGACTTTAAACAATGGAGCACAGCCTTAGAGCTCGAGAATAGCTGGCCTTTATTTAAATCAACGCTGGCCAAAATGTGTTCAGGAGCAGTCTGAGTCGCAATGCATTTTGGCCTCTGCTGATAAACTTTGACGATGTACACGAGTTTGTCCATTTCGAAATTCAGCAAGAGTTATTTGATCACTCTTATTGTCAACCCCATTAAGAACAGCACCAGGGCGATTTTCCGCATACCATTCATGCACTGGGACTCTCCTCCAAGAGGAAGAGATATCTTGCCTGACCCAGGTGGCGACTTCTGAAAAAGTAATGCAGCCACCATAAGCAATATCCTTACGGCTGACATCAGCAATTTCAATACCGAACGCATCCATATGCGACAGAACACATTGAAAGGTGATCTTAACATTAGCAATCAAATGATTCAAAAGCTGGACGATTTTCCTAGTCGTTCAATCCCCGCGCCTCCACCATTCAGATAAATGCTGACTATCACTCAAAATCCAAATAACAGTGCAAACACCCTCAGTTATGCAAAAGCCTCCTCAACAGTTCTGCACGGAACGCCGAGCAGTTGTCAGGGTTCCTTAAGCAGAATCCAAATCCTTTTTAATACAAAAAACATTTCTGGTATATAATATAAAATCTATTCAATAAAATACAACTTTCATTCTGAATGATGCTAAAATAAATATCTACCTTTTTAAATCAGAAATAAATATAAATTATGACCAACAAAGTCAAAATTTCTATGCATTTGGTAGGTAAATTGAAGTAGAAAATTTTGCTAAGATTAATTATGCATTTAGTAGAGGCAAAATTGCTAGTTTCAACTATTACTACTCTTTAAGAATATGTTTCCTTTTTAAATATTGTGTGCAAATAAATATTTATCATTTTTTACGAATAAATATGTGTTTGGTATTCACCAATTATTGATGAATTTCTATTATTTCTAATTCGACTTATTGAATTATCACATGTCGAATGTGAACATTCTGTCAACATGTTTATTCAAATCTGCAACGTATTAGCATTTATTGTATGGATTTGAAATCCAATTTAAATTATTTTATAAACCTAAGACAATATAAGTAGGTTTCAGTTCATTTCTTGGGTTCTATTCCTAAGACATGATTGCTTATTATGTGCAAAATTAGCATATCTTAAACAAACTAATACCTCTTTCGACAAAGAAACTGAATAAATATAAACAGAGCTGGCTGGTATGCAAAAAGTCACCAAAAAAGAAAACCCATTTTCTGCATAAAACCATAATGAGACCTTGATTTTAGGAGTAGAAGAGTCTAAATTGAATATCAGCCGTTGATGAACAAAGAAAAATGGATGAGAAATAATGCATTTCTATTTTCACACGCATATCTCTTGGACTAAATGATGAGGAGTTCTTCAAATTTCCTTGTTTGGTAAAAGTGACTACACCCCAATAATGATAATTATAAGTTATCTCAAAATAAGACATCTGACGTGACTGTTGCTTATATGAAAATACTCAAGGTTTATCTCTGTTTGATATCAAATCTAATCTAAAAAAACTTAACATGATAAGATGGTCAAAAATATCATTCACTATTATAAATACAACGGTTTACATCTCATTTTCAACTATACCAAATTATGATTTTACATTTCAACTATTTTTTGCTTGACAGCTTTAAGTTGCTTTTGATCCAATCAAGTAACTGAAGGGAAAATGTAAATATTTTTAATATTTAACTATGGTTTTATGTTTTTTGAAGAATAAAAAGAAATTTCATTTAGTTCTAAATTATACACATGACTCTCACGGCAAAACGTAGAGTTGAAAGAGCATTGTTTGGGAAAAACGTTCTCAGATTCGATTCTCTAGCCATAGTTAATCAACGTATTATTAGTGGTGTGAATCGGCTTCTTTGATGCAAATCCATTGTAGTGATTGCTTGAAAGATTTCCTAGTTTCTTCTCTTGATAGTGTGATCCATGGAAAACGATCCTTTAAATATTGTGAAGTTTAAAAAAAAGGTTCACATAAGCAGGACATCTGTTTTGGACATCAATATACTTAGAGCGCAATTCTGATTATTTCATTTCTTAACAAAATGTTAATTATAGAAAAAAAGAAAATTTTATTTTAACTATAAAGTCATTGATGGTATTTATGTCACTATTTTTTTGCCTGTTTAGTTCTTTAAATAGCCTCAGAACTTCAAAACAAATGGCGAAAAACTTTAGTCGTTAAGCCTTGTAGAAAAGATTGGCAATAATTCTCTTCAGAAACCACTAGGGGCTCAAATTCTTTTCGATAGAAAAAAAATCGACCCTCTGAACTTCTCTGGAGGTGACGTCAATCGTTGACGTACACGATGTTAAATTGACTTTTCCACTGGTCGTAAAAATCAGCCGCTGGCTAATTAATCGCCCCAGCCAGTTGTTCTTCAAGCTGAATCTCGACGCAATCGATCCTCAATCTCACTCTTCCGTCACGGTTGCGGGTAGCTGGAAAATTTAGCATTCCGGAAGGCCATTTACCGAAAGCGCTGCAGACGATAAAGCTTTAAATATTACATTTTCAGCATTCGAGGCGTAAAAGCCGAAACGCCCGTGCTTTAATTAACTGCGAAATGATTTCCCTGATAAGAACCCCTTTCTTCCGTTAGAATTTTTAAGAGCCTAAAGGTAAATAATTCCCGCCAAAGTCTCAAAACTGAAAGCGCCCCCTAGCATCGAAGTTGCGAGACTTAATCTTATTCCTGATGAATAATAAATGAGAAGAATGTGAAATATTAACGAGATTTACTTTAGTTTGGGAAGCTTTGATTTTTATTTTTTATTCTTTTCACCCTTTCATTGGCGTTTCATTTCTCTCGTGATCAAAAGTTGATAGGATGAGGAATATTTTTTTTTTTGGTAAACACGCGGAAAGTTTTTGAATCAATTTAAAAATTTCATTAAGAGTATTTCTTAAGTTTAACGGTTCTTTTCAAAAAATGCAAATATCTCTGATTCTTATACATGCTGGATGCTGCATATTTTTACGAATATCGATAGAAATTGATTTAATCCAAACCATGATTCATGATAAAATCAATTCATGCTTTTATTTATCAGCCTACTTGAATTCTGTTACAAACTGCAATTTATTTTATCAAATAAGCGATTTTAGTATAATGATATTCTATGCGAGAAGATCTTAGAGCACTCGCTATTCTTAAGTCATATAAAGTCTTCAACTTTGGAACTAACAACGAATTCTTTTTTTAAAACAAATTTTCTCATGGTCAGTCATTTCTCGTATTTATAAGCCTTTCATATTAAAATGAGTGGATTTAGTAGCTATCTGTATAGAGGGCAAGCGGTGAGTGTGCCATTGTTACCCCAAGAATGGGTTCTAGTGATTTATGAACTAGTCCCTAAGTTTACAAAGTCCTTTCAATTGGACTCATAAAGCCATAGTAATAAGACAGTGCTCTTCAAAGCATAAGGTCCCGTGTTCAGTACCAGCCACTGCTGAGCAACGGTAAATGGAGGTTGCTTTTCTGCTGTCTGCATGTAGGTCTGTCCCAGTATGTACTTGTGATACGAGAATACGGTCCACGATCTATGAAAAGTCCATAGCAATAAAGGATTTTTTTACGATCTATGGTGTTTTAATTATTTTGATAACAATCTCTGTATACAAACAGGGATACAAACATACCCAAAAAGAATAAAAATATTTATTTTCAGATAAAGTAGTATAAAAAATCTGAATTCTTAGAAGGCGACCTTTACCTAAGCTGTAAATTCAATAATTTCATTTTACTAATGCTTTCATAGAGAGAAAAATATTTTGTTTTACTATTTTATGTAGTAATTAAAGGGTTTCAATATATTAATTTAATATTTTAGTATATTAATTGAATTTATTGCTGTATATTTGTTATATATTTATCAATTTCATATATATAACAAAATATATATAATATTTATCATGTATTAATTGAATATTTCGTATATTAATTGTAGTTATTGCCGTAAAATATTCTTCTTTAATGATATTATAATGAGAAATACGATATATTTAAAATTATTTCTCTCTTTTCAATATTTAATGATATTGAAAATCGAAATAATTTTAAATGTATAGTATTCCTCAAATTTTAAAATGTTTCTATATATTTATTCTTATGCTAAAACTTTTGAATACTAAGTTTTCAAAAAATGGTGAAGATCTTCAGATATCCAATTTAGGATAAGAATATGAAGAGCTTTTAAAATGAAAACCGCAGTTTGTTCAAAAAAAATCTATCTCGTAGTCAATAATCATTGAAGTATTTCGAATTCATTTTAAAATAAAAATTCGGAATACCCCTTTCTTTTCTAAGAGTAACTAGACTTCACTTTAAATTGCTAGAATAATTTATTCTTTTCGTACTAAATGAGACGGTTGAAGAATTTTTAATATCCTCCTTAACAATGCATCATGGTCACGTGATACACTAATGAGATCGTTTCATTTTAAATGATCCCCTTAATAATTATTGATTTTCCTTTTCTAAAGCCATTAATTAGTCTTGCTCTGAGCATTTTAGAAGAGAGTTTTCGGTTCCAAAACAAAGAAAGTTTTCCTGCTTTCTTTAAAACAAATTATTAATTGGGAGTAAATAATAAAGACCAGACCTTACAACACAATGGAAATAAAATTTACTTCCGCCTAAATTGAAAATTATTCATTGTCTGAAAGGTTAACTGGGATCGACGGGTTGCACACACTTGAGAAAGAATTTAATATTCGATAAAACTTCTGAACATAATTAATAAATGTAATAAAATACTTGTGTGAAGGTCCGCAAAAAAAAGTAGCAAATCGAAAATTAAAATGTATACATAAATAATTATAAGCAAATAATCAATTGGAAACCTTCCATTTCTAAATAAATAAGATATTTTCAGTTGCTTATTCATATGCATGACTATTTAAGAATACATTTATTTTAAAATATTCATAAAACAAGAAAATGGTAGATTTTATATCTAATTTATAAAATATATCAATACAGAAAACAATTTTTAATTTTCATCTTCAAAGCTCATCTTATATTCATGAACAAGTATAAAGAGATTATTTCTCAAATATTTGCATAAAGATAATAATATCTCTCTTAGAAATGGTTTGGGCTGTTATCGTCATTTCCCCTGACAATTTCGCAAGTTTTGCGGGAAATCTGTCTACGATGTCAGACTTCAGATCTTCCGGTTATAAAAATTATGCAAACATGATGCTGAAAAATGGGGCATATATGTATTTTGCAGTGGTATATTGATAATACGCTTTCAGACAGATTAAATTTAGTTAAAGTTTTGCTATTCCTTAAATTCGCATAAATTTTTAAGGGAAAAATGCTTCAAATCTGAATATTTCAGTCAATTTTTGTGACATTTAATAATATGCATTTTGTAACATTTAATGGTATAAAATTACTTGATTTAACAAATGAGCATAACGATTTAGTGTTTTTAACGAATGCTTTTAAGTTTACTTTCATTTATTTATTTATTTATTACATTACATATATTCCGACTTGTATGCTTGATTCTTGAGATCCGCTTGTAAGTCTTCGTCGATATTAGGACAAATAGCACAATGACAGATGTACAACCACAGAAGAATAACGAAGGAAACACCCAGGGTCACGGTGGGAATCGAACTCACACTCCTACGCTCTCAAGCGATTAGCAGTGATGCCTTTGACCACTCAGCCACGGAGCACCCTTTTCATCACAGAGAAATCCAATTCAATTTAAATCAATAAATCGAATGTTTCCTTAATACGATATGTGTCTGTCTTACTCTCATTGTCTGACAATATTACTGTGAGTATAACCTGCCACTCTTCTTAAATTTTGATCATGATCAAGTGACGAAGTCAGTATCTGAGTTGGCACTTTCCTCTCTTAACAGTTGAAAACATCTCGGTACATGGAACTTTTATATGGTGTTGTGTTGTTGCTGATCCCTGTTGTCTAGCAGCGCTAGACCAAGTCTATGATATTGTACACTCTCAGGAAATCAATGACCAATAATGGTCGCTCCAGAAGATCTTCTTTATCGAGTCCCAAGCACTCAAGGATATGATCCGGAGTGGCTTGGCTTTTGAAACACTTAGCGCAAATTGGAAATTTCTTTTCTTTGTTGTTAAATGCCAATGATCTTAGGTGGCCACTTCGAAAACGAGTTATTGTAGTTTGTTCCAGTCTGCTGCACCGGAGGGATAGAGATCCGCCATGACGATTACCCTGGTACCAATGGTGCACGGGGGGAATGGCAAATGCAGACCGAACAAGGCCTTTCTGTCTAGAGTATAGTTCAGAATAGGTAAGAGACGCCGGAGTAAGCAAAGGCTCGTCAGTACCTCTTTTGCTAGGGCATCAGCCAATTCGTTACCCGCAATGTCTACATGGGAAGGGATCCACTGTAAGTGAATCTCACGAGATAAGGAGAGTCGTCTAAGCTTGTCCAAGATAGCTACTCCTGTATTATCACGGACTCTGTGCCAGTTAGTAAAATGCTGGATGGCGCTCCGGCTGTCCGACAAAATCCAAATTTCCTCATTCCCAGGGAGAGAAAGAACCGTATCAAGACCCACATTAATTGCAATAAGTTCACTGCGAAAGACGGAACAACCGTCGGGGTTTCTGATTGAGATTTGGTGGGATTCGTTTTGATACTTAATAAATACCCCACTACCGGAACAAGTTCTGTCATTTCTGCTACCATCCGTGTAAATAAGCACCGCTTCATCATGGATATTGTTGATCAACTCAAGAGCAAGTTGCCTTAAATACTCAGGGTAATTTTATATGGTAAATAGGTCTATTTAACATGAGATTCTTCATAATTAGTATAAAATCCAGTATTGAAGTCATTTCCTTCCGTGCATGAGAGAAACGCTTTTCCTCATTAAACAATCCCCACTGGATATTCTTTAAACTTGTATAGATTTCTTTTGACTTATAAAGTCTCGTTTCAAGAAATTCGTTTAACTTTACTTGCTTAGAAAGTTTAATAAAGATATTTCATCAAAAAAAGACTTTTATCCCAAATTACAAAAAAAGTACTTTTTAGTGAAATATTATAATTATAATATAATAATAATAATAAGTAATAATAATAACTCCAACATACATTTATAAATTTTATTATTTTATTTATAAAAGTTACATTTGATCTTTATTTAAACAATAAAAAATAATCTTGTTATTATACCAAAATCTATTATAAAATCTCAAAATTTGTGTACTTAGACTAAATAGAGATACGCAATAAGTTACAAAGGATGGTCTTAAACACTGGTTCACAATTCGTTTTTTTTTTTTTTTTTTTTTTTGGGAGGATGGGGGAGGTCTGCTTAAGATTCACTTTAATACTAAAAAAACTTGTTACTTTAAAATGGGACAGTAATTGTTGTAATGACTAATTACAATCCAGTGATTGGTCTATCGTATTTTATTGATAAAAAAATAATTTGATATAGTATTCTCAATTTTCAGAATTCGAACACAATATAGACACACAATGAACAATATTTTTGTAAACGAATAGTCTATAATTTTAAAACGAATATTCAGCAAAAATTTTTAAATTGGGGAAATAAATAAAACTAATACCTTATGTGTTTTTATTGTAAACTATAACACCATTTCAAATATAAATCTTCAGCGTCAAATGCAATAATTGTTTTAATAAAACAATTCAAATAATGAAGCCTTAAATATCAGAAATAAATTCGTACCAAAACTACAATTTTGCGAACGATTAACTTCTCTTAAATTTATGTTTTATAATAATGCTTTTAGAGCATATGAAAACATTGAAACCAAATTGCATCAGTAATGCAGTCTTAAATATAATACATAATTTCGTCAGCAAGAGTAACTTGTTATTATGACAATTAATTTAAGAAACTATATCTGTGTCTGTTCAATTTAAATTAGCAACTTTTGCTTGTTGAAAACATGTCACCAGTTTTAAAATATTTGCACACATTCTTCATATTTTTTTGAAATTTGTTAGAATATCTTGATATATATCTTTTAGCATGATAGGGATACTTCGTGCAATTGCCCTTCATTAACCACTTTTAATACAATTGCCATTGATTACTTAAGGGTTCTAAATTTAACAGTTAGAACAATTGCTCTTCATTAACCATTACAAAATACATTTCTTATAAAAATTACTCAAAAAATATATCTGTAAATGGAACTAACTGCATATTTAATCTCTATTTTGTTAGTGCTAAGAGATTTTACATGTTCCAGCAACTATTTAATATCTTTTAATATCCAATTAAAAATAAATATTATATTTAAAAGTATTAAAACTATTTGTTCCTAATTTCACTCTACTTATTATATTCTTAAAATGTATGCACAAGTTTATATAAATCTCTCTATGTAAATCAAATACAAATTCGTTTATATAATTAAATCTATTCTATACTTTGCCTAACTTATCTAAAATAGCTTAATTTCCAACATATTCTAGATTTATATCATTGATAGAAATTTAATCAGACATTGTAATTATAGTTACTAATTTCTAGATAATATAGCATTGTTTAATTAAAGAGATCTTATAAATTGCATAGATTCTGACACTTAATATTGTATTCTAAAATACAGATTTCAATTAACTTTGTAAACTATTTATAATTTAGTTATGATTTCTACTAATGAAATCAGAATAAATTAAATAGTTTATTTATAAAACTCCTTAAATATGTACTTTAGAAGCTTAAGAGAGCACTTTTGTACTTTATTGTGAATAAGTGATAATTTTCCTTCAAATCTGTTAAATATATGTGGTTAGTTTAATTTAATAACATTTAAGAATACGTTATATTATGGCTGAAGCTAATTTAATAATTAATCTAATTAATTTTTAATAAATAGTTTATGATTAATAATGCAGACCAAAATTTATAAATTTATTTGAATAATTTTATAATATAATGAGAGTAGAAATGTACTATACAAACTTAAAGGAAAAATATATTATTATTCTATTTTGTGAATTTATATCTGTTTGAATCAATTAATTTTCTTATAAGTTGAAAATCTGGGCTGACAGCTTCCGCTACAAGCTGCTAAAGAAGACACATTGATGTAGAAAACTTTAACATACATTTATAGGAACTCTTTTGACAACTTTAGGTCTTAGGCAAATACACGACAATTTCCCATTGGATCAAATACTGGGCTGCATATGTTCCAGAAACAAGATAGGGTGACTATCCTAATTCATTTTGCTCTCCTCCGCTGTTAAATATAATTTTATATAGAAATATTTAAATTTTAAATTATACAATTTCGTTCGAGTAGGTTTTTTGCTATATTAACTCGTTTTGGGGAACTTATTTCTGTCAATAATGTCATAAGATACTGCCAACCACCTATGGATAAGAGAGTCACAGACAGCACTTGAATAAACACTCTTCTCTCCAAATTTACACACCAAACCACTGACGGAATATAGACCATATGCAGAACTAATCCCACTCAGCAAGATGGTTTTTGACGGTGTCAGATATCTCGATTTCACAATCTTCAATGTCTTTGCACATCAAACTAATCTTAAGGACGCGGGGGTATGGTTGGTCAATTCGTTGCTCTTATTGTTGGAAGGCAGTAAGCTCAAATCCCGATTTAGACGAAGATCTGTTGTTTACACTAAAGGCGGCTGCGGCATATTAAATAAGTTGTGATCACAATGTCGTCCAAGTGAAATGATACTTCTGGGGAGTCTCAAGTATGTATTGGTGGTCTTCTGCTTTGTTCCTTTTTATAAACTATGAAGACTCCCACCCGGCTGCTTTCACTTAACTGGAAAAGCCCAACCTTGAACTAGTTATAGGAAAGTATACTGATGCAACAACATCAAACTATCATGTCCTCATTCTGACGGGACAAATAGTTAATAGCTGTACACTTAAAAACAATTTTAAATTATATTAATGGAGATATTTTTGATTATATATTACAAGTGAAATAGAAAAAATAAATGTTCAGTTATTATAAGTTTAAAAAAGACATTGAAAACATTACAGCATATCAAGGAAAATTAACAAAAGTTTAACTTGAACTGTCAATCTCTTATCAAAGCTGTTACATCAGCTGAGGGACATTATGTTTTATTAAACATGCAAAAGCTGAGTTTCAATAGAACAAATTTCGTCTTTGATAAATATTAAAAATTTCTCCCTTTTTTTAAACTATCATCAGAAAGAAAATTTACATCATATTTTTCATTTTCCAGTCATTCAAAACGGGACAAATATTCAGGAAGGGATTATAAAATAGTTGAAATGTACTTCTGATAAAAGTTCACATAATATCATAGGTTTTTCAACATATTATAAATAACATAGGTTCATATAACATAAAAGTTCATTAAATATCAAGGTTGATTCTTCATATAATATCATAGACTGTAACATAACCATAGTTTCATGCGTAATCTCATAGTTTTCAACCTAATCATAGTTTAATGTATAATCCCATACATCTAACTATAGTTTAATATAACCCCATAGTTTTCAACCTACATTTTTGTATTCTCACTAGCGTAGTATTCATCAATATTTTCTAAATGGAATATAGCAGAATTCCTGGGCAGTAAAAGTAATCTTTTTGACAGGATCAATGCACATTGATTAAACGAAGATTTTTTATCAATAAAGTGGTTATTTCGTTTGTTACAGTTGAGATTCTGAGTACGCTACTTTATTACGATTCTCAGTGGTTTAAAATATCCATGGCGTCAGATAACGTTTCGGCCACGTCACACATCGTATTGAGCCGGCGTTGTAAATCCGACTTGTCAACGAATTTACTGTTTGCTTTCTAATCACATACTTCAAGCGACAGCAAACAAGGCGAAGTTCACCATCCAATGTCTGAGAATAGTGTCGGAATTCATTTTATTAATAAAATGATTTCTTATACAAGGACCAAAGCATCGGTTGTAGAAGTCATTTTCCATTGATACAAGATATTAACACATGTACAATAAACCAAAAGAAAAATCAAAATGAAAAAGACAAGACAAACCATCCACTTTATGTTTTTTTAACTTCGTTTGACTGGTGTAGTTTATATATGAAGTATGAGGAAAATAGACCAAGGAAAGATGTTAACTTTGTCACGTGAGCTAATATTCAAATGTTAAGAATTCAAAATTATAATATGATTGATAAAATTTAGTGGCTTCGATTGAGAAAAATGCATCCAGATAATAAATTTCGACAGCATATATCGCATAATTTAACAATTGCAAGTTGAATTATTTTTCCAATAGAATTTTTTATACATATTGGGTCGTATATACATTTCACAAAGAAAGATAGTGTTTTTTAACTTCGTTTGACTGGTGTAGTTTATATATGAAGTATGAGGAAAATAGACCAAGAAAAGATGTTAACTTTGTTGCGTGAGCTAATATTCCTATATTAAGAATTCAAAATTATAATGTGATTAATAATATTTAGTGGCTTCGATTGAGAAAATTGCATCCAGATAATAAATTTCGACAGCATATATCGCATAATTTAACAATTGCAAGTTGAATTATTTTTCCAATAGAATTTTTTATACATATTGGGTCGTATATACATTTCACAAAGAAAGAAACCCCGAGAAGTTTCCTAAAAATGCAATCCAACAAATTAGTATGTAATTGAGAAAGTATCCTCTTATTATATCTATTACAAAGAATATGGTTTTCTTATTCGATCAAAATGAGAGCTCAGCAGGTATAATATAAAAGAAAATGTTCAGTTGTGTGACTGGAGGAAATTTTAACTTAAATTGTTTTATTTCAACTAAGTTGTATACTGCTCTTTAAGCAAATTAAGATAATAGGTAAAAAGAGAAAGTTTTTTTATATATATAAATTGCTTCATAAGTCATTTTTATTTGTCGTTAGAGGGCGAAGAAGTGAAAGTTTAATATAACATCACGAAATGCACCGATGCTTTTAAAAATATGAAGCATATAATTTTAATGAATTTTACTGCAAATTCGTTAAAATTAACATTACTTCTATTTTAACACTATAGAGAAAGACCCTAATTTCCTAAGCGTTGTTATTATTGTTAAGAAGCAAAACAAAATATCCCGTCTGATATCAAAAAATCGAATGGCATTAAATTCGTCATAGGAAAGTGATATAAATATTATTTTTCCATATTCATATCCAAAACCATTCATTTTTAAAACTACTCCATTTCTATATTTAAATTTTTCGTCAAACTGATCAAAGTGTTTAAAAAAAAGATGTTCAAACTTTTATAATACGAATTTCTTCTAATTAGTATTCGGGTGAAAGTGTGCGAGCATTCAGCAAGTGAGTATAAATTCTAACCAAATCAAGAACTCGAATATTAAAATCTGCGCGTGGTAACAAGTTTATTTCTACTTCAGATGAAAGTACTTGTAATGAAAGTTTCGAAGTTTTCAGAATTTTCTCTCCCTTGTGACGAAAACGTTAGGCATATTCTCATTACAATTTCAGCCAGAAACGTCACGCAACTTAATAATGGATGGCCAGACTTAAAGTACGAGTGATAGTTAAATGGGAAGTTTGGTAAATTAAAGGGAGAAAGTAAAGTTGTGTTTCGAAGTTTAAAGATAGCGACAGCCTCTTTGCTGGGAAAGAGTAATTTCATCAAAAGTGAAATATTTGTGCACTTTGTGCAAATTTGCGTTTACTTTTTGGGTTCTTTTGGAATGGATAAAAACAATATTTGTGATTGTTTATTATTAATAATTATATAATTTTTATGATGCTATATCTGTATTTTTACTATTTTTGATACTTTTAAAGTTTAATATATATATATATATATATATATATATATATAATAGATACAACTTTATCGTAATTTATTGTAAGACAATTTTGACATAATTTTTCCACATATTGGAATTGCTAAACGCAAGTTATTTTGATTTTTTTTTACTCTTAAGTCCCTGATTAATCCTACTGGCTAATTCTTCAGAACCATTCAGTTTAAAGTAGACTACAAACTGCTAAAAGCAACCATTACCATTATAAGAATCGAACACTCAAACAGCTGAACTTAAGAATAAGGTGCTAAGCATTTGTATGTCAGCTTGAACACTTGATTATAAATATATATATATATATATATATATATATATATATATATATATATATATATATATATATATATATATATATATATATATATATATATATATATATATATATATAATTTTATCTAAAGTTAAATGATGAAGTAGACTTCTTAGTTATTATACATACAAACAGCAATAATGTAATCTGTATTTTAGCATTCCTTTTAAACATACAGGCTACATTATTATTGGATTATACATTAAAGATTAACATCCAAAGCCCCTTTCTGGGGGATGATTTTCAGTATGATCTAATGTAGACTGGTGTAACATAAGTCTCACAGCATTTTGTTCTGTATCCGGCCAGTATTAAATACTTAAACAGTAGCCATTATTTTATTTGTTTTCAGAGGGAGAGATAGCTTATTTATATAAAATTCAAATTTCCGATTTGATATTATTTTATTTATTGAAAGCTAATTTGTTTTACTATTAATAAATCATTCCTTTTTACCAACTTTTTACAAAATAAATAATAGATTAATACGATATATTTGTTTCCCTGTAAGTTAGGTTTCAGCAGTCCGTTTTCAACTACCTATTTTTTCTGACCATAGTTGCTGCAGCTTTATAAATTGAGATGTAATAGAACATCGGTCTATCCCCGGGAATGTTTCTTGGGAGATGAATATATACCACTCTTCCACTTCCCCTATTGCAATTGTTTTATTTATGTATTAAAGTTCTATTACAATAACATAATCAGCAAAAATGAACCTACAAACTATCCATTATATAGCTCCATTTGTTATTTGTTCAACTCTACTATGGAATATATATTTAAAACTCCTTTTGGCAGCAATTATGTGGTGAAAACATTCAAATACAGGCAGAAGATAAAGCATTTGTGATCAATTTAAAAGTTTTATGCTAACTAAGTATTTATCACTTACATTTAAGAACGAGAAAATGTTTACTAATTGATCCCATCAATGGAATTATTCGAAGGTGGTTGAACTTCGTAATTTAGAAGCAAGGATCATACAGAAAACTCTCAATACCTGACCTGCTGCTTCCAGGTTTATTATTCCATTTAGAGGACTTTGTGACCACTATCTATTTAACGTAACGTCTTTAAAGAAAACAATGGATCTTCTGTAAGTCGGGAATCGATATCACTACCTTCCGATAACGAGAAAGGCGCCTTTACCAACATGATCACCCCGGCCACAACAGGAACAGGAACAAGATATTTTTGAAATTGTCTCCTAGTCCACCACCAAGCATGTAATTTAAATTTACAACATCAAATAAAAGTAAAATCACCAATCAAACCACTGACATGTTTTCTAATAACCATAAATGTTAGGAGTTACGGTAGCTTGGTAAGATAAGGTATTGTTCTGACGGTGAATTAAATTTCCACCGTGAATTTATCACCCAACATATTAGCAATCAATTTTTTTATTATCATCAATGATTGCACATAACATAACATTAATTTACAGGAACATTTTGTAATAGGAACACCAAAATTACATTCTCAACATGGCCGTTCTAAATCACTTTCGAATCCAGCCAAACAGCCCGCTATTCTCCTTCTTTTTTAAAAAAAAAACTGGTGCTGCTGTCTCCGCAGCGCCATCTCGAGTCATCGAAATCATTACAGTATGGTTCCAGTGAAAAGAAAGGAGTGAGTTCAATATTATTTGAAAGAGCCGAATACTGACAAGTTAAACGGCCTTTATGTGATAAAAGTAATGCAGATTCAAAGTCCCACCGTTGATGTGGTGCGTCAGGTAAAGGAGGATCCTGGCTCCTTCGTTTGACCATGGTTCAAAATAAGCAGGTGGTTGGCTTTTCTTTTAATAGCTTGAGTCAGTAAAAATAAGCAACCGAAAATATATTGCAATAAGTTAACCTATAAAAAAATACCATTTACGTTAACAAAGCTATAAATCATCATTTCTTTTAAACTTCTTCGAAATATGTTTGCAGTCATAAGTAACAAAAACAGATTTATACGATTTCGTTTTTAAAATCTTTTCTGCTGCCATCGAAACAGATCTCATTTATTTCAAGTAAAAATAAATGTCAATAAATTTTTATTAGAATCTCACAAATAAGGAACAATTTCCACTCGAAAATAGCGTGGAATGGATTTTTAAAATAACCGCACCAAAGAGCTTTTACATGGAACGGAAACAATAAATGTCTCTTTACCCAGGAACAAGATAATTTATGGAAACCATAAAATGCTTGTGTACGGGGAATGAAAACCTTCTCAGATATTTCCTAGGTGGATAAGAAAAACGGGAATAAAAGAAAACGAAGCATTCCATCATGGTTGAATTTTAAATTATTTAGATAGATGGATAGATCTAAATGTATTGTATGCCAAGTGCTCTGTTTGAAACATAGAAACGTTCTTAAGTAACGAAGGAGAATTTCCGATACAATTCTCACGAACAATTCTTGAAGAGTGGTATCAAATCCCTTTCTGTTGCCATTTTCTTTTTGTAGTTTTGTTTTCGCGTCACTGAAATGTATTGTTCTTTAGTTTTGAATACATTATACGAGAAATTTTGAAACGGTTGAATAATTCTTTTTAAAGATATCTTTCAAGACGACACTATATTCAAATGAAATACTTCGTGGGGTTTCAAACACATTTTTCTGAAATTTTTTTATGAATGTATGGTTGATATTATCTCAAGAAATGAATATCAAATATTGAAATTTGTTTTTCTTTCCATCCTTTTAAAAGAGAAATTCTTATGTAGCGCCATATTTCATACGCAACTGTTGAAAATAATGCATTTGCTGCAGGTGCAGTGTTTTCAACTATTGAATAAAATTTATTAATAGTGAAAAGTAGAAATATGAATACTTTTGTAAAATTATATGTACCCCATATGCATTTCCAAATCCTTGGTCTCATTATGTCTCATTAATAGGACTATAATTTTAGGAATGGAATATCCTAGGTTTACATACAGACTTTATTGAACAGTGATTGACGGGTATCATATATGTGGTTACACATTTATATGGGTAGATATTTTCGTGTTTTCTGGGTTTCATCCCTTGTAATGCGTTAGTATAATCTTGTATCGATACATTAGTATAAACTAGTAGCGATACGTTAGTATAACCTAGCAGCAATACGTTAGTGTAACCTAGAGTTTTCTAGGTTTCATCCCTTGTGATACGTTAGTATAACCTTTAGCGATACGTTAGTATAACCTAGTGGCGATACGTTAGTATAACCTAATATTAAAGTAAATTTCTTACCAAAAGCAAAAATAGTTAAGTATCAAGAAGCCCTGTAACAACTGTCGGCTATTAAGTTATTCCCCGTGTAAATCCTGATTTCAAATTTTCCATTAAAGTTTCGCTGTTGAATATAGAAAGACAATTTGATTTGCCATAGTTTACAGTTAATTTTTTTTCTCGAATGCAAAGGATATGGACCAGCTCTGAAATTAGATTTCAAATATTTACAAACATTCATGTTGGAGATGAAACCCGATCCCTGGAACTGTTTTACTGAAGTCCACAGACCTCAACATTCAGTTAACAATTTAATTTGAAAAATTAAGATTCCAATACAAATATATCTTTAATACAAAAATGCTCTTCAGATAGTAGCTAATTTCTTCCAATGGAGCTCCTAAATTCAACACCATTCAAGAATTCGATATTGATATTCAGTTTCTCTACAATAACACAAGCGAATAATCCAGTAACCAGAATTCTTTTTAAATCTAAATGTGTGTGTGTGATTTAAGAAATTAAGAGGTTCTTTGAAAGAGATAAAAACCAGTTAACGGAACTTCTGAAAAGTTGCTTCTAAGAGAGAAATTGATAAAAATTAATACAAATTCTGTTTCTTGTTATATTAAAAATAATTTCCTGAGTATGAAACCCTATTTCTCTATTTCATAAAAAACTCAAGGAACATTTTAAAATGAAAATAAAATTTACTCCGACTAGACATTTTTAAAGAAGTTATACAAATAATATAGTTCATATCCAGGAAAGATTGTATTTAATATTTACAAATAAATCAAACCTGCCAATTTCCTTGGGCCGATGGTCTCCAGTAGAAAAGTCTATATAGCTTCCAGGTAAAAATTGCTATTTTTAAAAATAATTATATTTACTATTTGCAATTAACTTTATTCAAAATATTGTTTTGTACTAGCAATGAGGTTTCACATTTAGATAGGTTGAATGAGGTGTGAAATGCTTAAAAATTTCTTTAGTCCCGAAGTTATAAAATAATGAAGTCAGGACTCCTTTCCTTCCTGTTTTCCATCTATTCCTGTTCCAGAGCATTTCCAATTGGGGGCTTATTGGAAAAGCCGAAAAAACATTCCCTGCTATGGAAATTGTTCGTGGTAATGAAAACTTGGCTATATCAAAACTCACACTGTGAGGAGTTGATTAGATGGAAACTGTTTCGTTGTCTGTCTAATTTTAAATTGAAAGGTTATTATAACTAAGTTATTTTTAGTTCTTGTTTTGAAAAACTTAAAAAGGGGTAAAAGTATAATTTGAATAAATTTATAATATATTTCATAGTTATCTAGGAAAGACACAGAACAATTTAAATGTACTTAAAAAAATTAATTCTAAATGAATATACTAAAGCGAATATTTTTATTTTTTTATTAAAATTATTTAGGGAGAAAATAAAATATAAGTTTAACAAATGGAAAGTGAATACATTTTGTATGAGAAAGTAGTATTATTAATAATAGATTTCATAAAAACTTATAAGCAACAAATTTATAAACTCATAAATTTTGTATCCCAACTTTCTGATTTTCTTTAAAATATTAATATAAAATTGTTATGAAAAATCCTTCAAAAAAATTCCAAGTAATTGTAAAATTTCTGCGTTATTTAAAACAAAAAAAAGAAACAGATTACTCATTATATTTCATTAAAATTGAAAATATTAAAAACCTGGAAATTAAGAATAATATATTTATGTTAGGTTAATTACAGAATTATTAAATACAAAACTTTAAATTAGCTAATTTTTTTAATTGTTTGTTTTGTTTTATATACTGATTATTATATATAATAATTAGAATCCTACAATAAAACATAAAAAAATTCTAATTTTCTCCAAAAATGTCTATTATTAGATTTTTCTCAAACCAACAATGTATTAGTTTTCGTGAAGAAATGTGATTAGAATATAACCCCCCATATACACGCACGCGCACACATGCACAACGAGAAAAATCCCTTGAGAACAAATTTTGTAAAACTATCAAATTTATTTGTTCAATAATTTGTTTGTTTTTTAAAATTTAGTGTTTTACAAAATTTGTTCGAACTCAGTGAAAAGATGTCTTATAAACAATTGATTTTTGATTAAATTATTCTTGGTTCAAATAATTCTTGATTAAAACCATTTTTTGTTTTAATCAAAGAATTCTTGATTTTAAATTCTTATCTTACTAACTGTTATAATCAAAGTCTTACATATCAATCAATGTCTTATTGTATTATAATCAAATAATTTTTATAATTATCAATGATTTTTAAAAGTTGCATCAATTTCTATTATCACCAGGTTTATAAGCAAAGAATTCTTGATTCTAAGCTTTTTCAGCATATAATCAAATCAAGGAATTGAATTGAAATAAATCCCTGAAATTTTATTTAAGTTCATAATAAAAGAATTCATGGTTAGAAAACCTGTGATTATATACAGAAATTCAATTCAAACTGTAGGATTTCATTCATACTGAATTTTCCGTTGCATTTAATTTCAAATTAATGACTAAGTTTTTGTAAATGTAAGAAACTAATATTTAGTATATTATATAGAAGTATATTATATAGGGGAATATAAATGTAAAAAAACTAAATTATGTAATAAATATCGAAATATATAATAAATATAATAAGAACTAAAAGTCGATAAAAAGATTTTATTTAAAATATGATTTTACTTTTTATTAAGAAAATACTTAAGCAAGTTTATCCATTCAACCATATTATGAATTATTTCGTTTTGCATTTAACAAACTTGCTCCTTTAATATTTTTAATGTTTTAACATATTAAATTTTTCTCCATTAGTTTTCAGAAAATTTGCAACAGAATTATAACCTACATGTATAGAAGAATATAGGGGGAAATAAAGGGAATTAATTAGGAATGAAAAGATAACAAATACATATACATTTACTATAAGTAATCATTAATATAAGTGACCATTAATACAAATTATAAATAGTTTGAATAGTCGTCATTTATTTACTAGATTTCTGTAAATATTTGTAAACTAAATTAGTAAAAATAATATTTTGAAAACAATTTTAAGGAAATAGCAACTATTTTTCTATTTATAAATTAATTTTTCCTAATAAAGAAAAGGCATAAAAAATGTGTTTCTTTTCTTGTAAAGATAAATCACAAATACAAATGATTTGAACTGTATTATTTAGATTAAATTTTTTACTGTATTCTTATTAACTTCAGATCATGTCTAAAAACAATGAAATGATTTTATAATGCCTGAACATACCAACATCATAAGCATCCACAATTATTGCCATATGAGGGATTGATACCTAAGTACTAACCTTTTAGATGAACTCTATCATAGACTTATACTATTGTTCAATACAGAGTTTCCCATTACCAAAGAATGTTTGTTAATAATAAATATTTTTTTCCAACGGTGGGCACTTGGGTGATGAACTCTATACCATAACAAGGCCAGAAGCTGCTACTCATTTGTTGTTACCCAGCTGGCACCTGTAAACCAAGTCTCGGAGGCGAGTAGCGTTGTCCGCGCCATACCACCACCGTTTATAGGGTGGGCCACATTCATACATCATCACAGAAGATATGACAGAGAAACACAGAGAGAACAGAGAAAGAAAGTAACATCCGTGCCCGAACTGGGATTCGATCCCGGGACCCACAGCTCAGGAACGCTAACTCAGCCATCGGTCGACTTAATAATAAATATCGGTGATTGAAACCAAGAAAGTTTAAAACTCACCCAAACAAACAGAAATGAAACATTCCTTTCCAATTGCTAAACAGTAACTGGAATTGAACCTATGATTATTTACACCGAAATTTGTGGTCCTAACATTACTTTATAGTGAGATTATACAGGATTTTTGACACCGCCTGGACATAACATTTGCAAAATGATTTAATTTTCTCATTTTGGATTACAACATGACTTCTTATTAGTAGTTGACTATATTCAAATATCGTAATAGAGAAAACTCGGAAAGCTTTCATTAATATAAGTGACCCTTCTGTAGCTATCCATGCAAAAAAATAGATATGCAACAGTTCTATCTCCCATTATTGAAAAGCGGTTAGAAACGAATCTGATATAGAGATTGATGCAAGGTTGTTCATCATCTTCATAAATTATGCTAGTTTTATAATACAAAATGATACAATGCAATGCTCTAAGTTAAATTAGATTATCCTAATTTGCTTTTACCTCACAAATTGAAATATCTCTCTCTTTCTTTCTCCCTCCCTCTCTCTCTCTCTCACTCTCTCTCTCTCATCTCTCTCTCTCTCTCTCTCTCTCTCTCTCCCTCTCTCTCTCTCTCTCTAAAACTGTATTACTTAAACTCAAACATTTACAGGTTACAAATCACATTCCCCAAATCCGTAATTTTTTTTATTATTATTATTTTAGCGAACCCATTATTTCTATTTAAGAGCACTTTTCTAATGCATTAATTTTTAATTCGATAAATGTTAAATATTTTAGGAATTTTAAACTAGGTTCATGTAACTAATTTTGAAACAAGTCTTGAATATAAGTAATTTTAGTTTTCATTAAAATTTGTAATAATTTGTAACATTTTAAAAAAATATTTATCTTGAGTGTGAAAATCAACTAAAACTGATTAAAAGAAAATTATTCAAAGATATTTTAGAAACATTTGTGATACATTTAACGATGGTTTAGTTATCTATTCTTTCCGTTTTTCACAAAAATTAAGAAAAACCAAATCATTAAATTAAAATCTTGCTTTGAAATATAATCAAGCTAGTAACATAGAAAAATTAAAAGAAAATGTCGTGTTTAATTAACCATACACTACGAATTTGATTATTTAAACTGTGGTAACATTGTTAGAGCTGTAATATGTACTTCCTTCAAAAACCATTTTCTCTTTATAATTTTATGACGAATTTTTCTTTTAATTCCAAACTATGCTACAATAAAAAATGTTTTTAGTATTGCTTTGATATTCCTATTTGAACTCAAGATTTTAAGAAGTATCTTTGGAGGTACGAAGGAAAACGGTGTCTGGCGCAGAAGATACAATACAGAAATCTATCGAATGTACAAGGAGCCAGACGTTGTACATCACATTAAAGTAAGCCGTCTTAATTGGGTTTAACATGTAATTAGAATGAAAGACAATAAAACACTAAGGGAAATTTTTTCTGCAAAACCCATCAGCGTAAGAAGAAGAGGAAGACCAAAGCTGAGATGGGTGGATGCAGTCGAAGAACACTGTAGGGTCCTTGGAACAAAAAATTGGAGGAGTTTGGCTGCCAGTAGAGGTGGCTGGAAGAAACTTGTTCAGAAGGCCTTGGCCCATCCTGGGCTGGCACGCCATGAATGATGATGATGATTGCTTTGATATTGATATAAATGCTATGAAAATGGAAATTTTTTTGTTTCTATTAAGTTTAATCATAAAATATTTTAATAACTTTCTTTATTCCCACTATATTTTGAATCAACTTTTAATTTTTAATTTAAATTTAATATTTATAAGCTGTAAATATTTCCTTCCAAATAACTATGAGTTCTCATTTAGTTAAATATTAATTATTAATCATTTTGTAAAACTTCATTATAACTTATAACCAGATATTTAACAGTAATTATAAATCAATATACTTCATAAATTAAATACTAAATTTAAAAATATATTTAAAAGAGACGTGGATTTAAAAAGAATTAAGATTAACGTCTTATATTTTCGTTTAATACATTTTCAAACATAAGAAGTATTTGTACTAGCATTTTGTTACTTGTGTTTCCCTATCTAATTACTTACCCATTACTTTGTTTAGGTATCTAAAGCTTTCCAGCAAACTGGTTTCAAGCGAGTGAAGAGAGGCTACAAGCAGCTTCGGCTTCGAGAAGAATTGACTCCTTTGATGTCCCAACCTACCGACCCTTATTTCCCATATCAGTGGTACCTGGTATGTATACATGTGTACCGTTTTATCTTATAAATCGTCAACTACTTTCTAATCAAAACAAAATTATTTTCATCTATATAATCCTTAATATAGCACATATTATTACTTCAATTCTACTATTCTACTAGCTTTCTTTGTAATAAAACTATTCACATGAAATTTACATATTTATTTATATTAAAATATATTGTTACAAAAAGAAATGAAATCAGTCTGTGCGTGTGCGTGTGATTAAATACTAAATAAGTAATATATATATACATGCAATCAAACAGAAAAATAATATATATATATATATATATATATATATATATATATATATATATATATATATATATATATATATATATATATATATATATATATATATATATATATATATATATATATATATATATATACTTATCGATTGTATTTGACATCTTTAACTATATTTACTCAATTCCTTAATAAATATAGAATATATAAAGAAGCAGTGTATTGTAACTTTAGTGTTATCGAAAATGAAAGACGATGTTATTAATTAATTTGCAAATTGATATATCTTATGGAATAATTTCTTCAGTATCTTATAACAGTGAAAAAATAAGATACCTATAGCTAAAATGATTATTGATAAATAAATACTCTGAAGTGGAAAAATTCCTTGAGTATATTACTGCACTAAAATAAAATAGGTATCCATAGATGAAAAGACCCTTAACGAAGTAAAGAAATTCTACTAGATAATAGGAAATCGATTGATGTTATTAATTCATTCTTCGATTTTCGTTTCTTCAATTTCTTTATAAGGCAAAGAAATAGGATGATGGTATTAATTTACCTAAATAATTTGAGATCAAATAATGTCATTAGTTATTATTTAAAGCTTGTGAAATTAAATTATTTCATTAATGCCTAATTTGGTTTTCCAATAGAAACACTGAAAATAATTATTAAGTATATGAAAAATATGTATAACTCTTAACTATCCGCTAACTCTATACTTCATTCTTGTCTGTTTATTTCATATGGTCGAAAATGTTACAAAAGAAGAGTGAAATTGACTAGTACATGTTGTTATTTAGTTTTGTAAGATAAAGATGGTGCACTAGTTGTTTGTTTGCTTATGTTTATGAATACTCTAAAAAATGAGTGCATTGAAATTCACAGTTTTAGAAAAGAATACAAAAATAAGCATTAGATTAATAGCGTTTTATATTCACTAGGGAAGGATTGATTTGGTTTGTTTGAGATTCTGAGGTCACTTTTTGCATTAGGGTTAATCCATCAGAAATCGAAAGTTCAAACTGAACTCCGAATCAATACAAATAACCACTCTTGATGGAGGACTCTTAACTCCTAAAATGTTGAAATGAAAGCCAACTCGTTCATCCTTCATCAACAGTATCGCTACTCGAAGATGAAAGATTAAAACCTATTTTCAAGACACTACTGCGATAGTTGCTAAATCAAACGCGATTAAGCATATTGTTAAGAGTATAATAGCCTGATTAATGAAGACAACTCACGCTTGGTGGCTTTCTTATACCCAATCAAAAGCCAACGTGTTAGTATGGTCTATGGGTGTTAGTAATCATAGTTTCATGTCCACTGATGAAGAGTCTGTATTTAGAAAGAGTTTCCAACTTAGTTGTTGATCTTGTTGCACCAGCCTGCTTACCTGTACCTAGCCCTAAGTAAGGCTCCACCAGTTAGATGGAAGTTGCAAAAAGTATTTATATTTAATACCCTGAGTAAATCTTCGTAATTTAGAGGTAGGGACCAATCAGAAGGCTCCAGATATGACCTGCCACGCCCAGAGGTATCATTGGAGGACATAGTGACCATGACCTACTTAGCATGTCCCAGTAACCATTAGTGAACATGTCGGATCTTCGGCTGAGCCTGGATTCAAACTTACTGCCTTCCAGTAGCGAGAACAACGCCTTAACCAACCAGGCTACAACAGCCTCTTTGTTGATCTTGTTTTCACAAATTTACATGCTAACCAATTGTGTAAAAAGATTTAAAGTTGGTGAAAAGTGTTTCAACTTGTACATTATTGTCATTGTATCCTTATAAGTAAGGCGTCACTCTCTAGCTTCAACTCTAGGGTTTTGATATCTGACTTAATTAAACATTCTGCTGATAATGTCTGAGCTCATCAGTTTTTTTCATATGGTCTAAGGGCATTCGTTGTGTGTTAGTGGTGTGGACAGGGGGATGCTTGGTCTGATAACGAGACTGGATCATTTTGAAAAAAAAAAGATCTATTCTAGTTACCAAACCATTTTTCAAAATTACAAAGAAACATCGATCAGCAAATATTGTCAATGCAAACATGTCACAATATCCTACTTTAATGACACTTAAGTGCTACATTATATTTTATTAAATATAACCTGTAAATTATTATATAACTTTAGGATGAGTATAATTGTGAGAAAAATTCAAATAAAGTAAATGGTGAATATTTTTCTATATTCCAAGTGGTTTAGGAAATTCTGTGTATTTTACCAACATTCTTGCTTCTATTCAAAGATTCTAACAGAATCACTCTAAATATGAAAATATAAATTAAATAATGATTTATGTATGTGGTATTTATAAATATATGGATTCAAACAACAGAAAATATAAGAAATGGGAAAAACATTATGTAATACGTTTAACATCTTGTTAACTTAAGATGACAAAGACGCTAGAAAAACTAAATTGCTTAAAGTGAAAGTTATCAACATACTTATGCAATATTAATAACATCAATTCCGCTAACTGAACACATTAATTTCTTTCGTGAAATCAACTTCCAGGTTATCCAATTAGTAGAACAGAATCAAGATAAAATAAGGAAAAGATTAAATTTACTGAGCGAACGCGATTTTCTACATCAATAATAATTAAAAATCAATTTAAAGTAATTAAAATCATTAATTAATTTCTTAAATGTTTAATAAGCGAAATTTTCCTTTGGAAGAATTTAATTAAAAGGAATTAGTCGAGTTCACCAAAATACTTGAACGTTGGTTCTAATAAAATTTCCAGTTGATTATTAAGAAAAAACCAAACAGAAATTTTCATCGACTGGACTTTTTATTTCTCGTGGCAGTCCTGGATTTAATTAAATTTCATCTGAAATGCTTCGAAAATGCGTCCCGAGAAAAATACCCCCTTGAGAATTCCTTAATTCCAGTTAGCTAACACTCGGGAAAAAATTTAAACAAGTAGCCTGCAATAAGCATGAAAGATAAGAAAATCAATTAAGGTTTATCTGAGAAAATGCAGAGTGTATGTTTTCAAAAAGAAGCAAATAAATTCCAAGATAGGAAAAATAGTTAAATTTTCTGTTCCTTTAAAAGATTAGAATTAGTCACTTAGAGTTTATATTATAATACATATAAACATATTTTTGAATAAAAATTTTACTCGTTTAAGGATCCATTCATTGCAGATTGAGAGCAAAAGAAACAGTTTTTGTATACAGAGTTCCCTCGCCCCTTCGCCCTTCATGTTGTGCGGCTTCAGAGCTTCACAGGTTTTTCCAAAATATTCATCGAAAAATAAGAATGAAAAATTACAATCGTGTCGGCAGCCACATTGCTGAAAAAAGCGTTGTTTCCTGTTGATGTGAGAGAGAGAAGAATATCTGCATGTCAAACAAAGAGAGGAGTTGACTCAGAGTACATGCCACGGCCTCTCATAAAGGTGCGTGATTGGTTTCCGATGAGACATCGTCCCATGAAAGTACGGTGGAGCTGGCTCACATCATAAGGAATAAAGGATTTGTCGACATGTCAAAAGAAGACATCAACATCTTTATCCATTCCTACTCGGAACCACTGAGCGATGAAGAATATCCAGTCACTTGGAACTTTTGAATCATGGCTCAAAAGACAAGGACGAATGTTTAGCTGTCATATTTTTAACCTCCGTGCCATACTGCACTAAGTCCCACACTTCAACAAGCCATTCAACGACAGAGTGAGAGTAAAACATCAATAATCGCTTTCTTATATATTCTTAACAATTTTGAACAAAAACTCACATTTTTTTTTAATTTTAAATTTCATACGCAAAACAGAAAGTAACAAAACTTCAAACGAAATTGTAATAACAAGAAATACGCAGTGCTTACTTAAGAATAAAATAGGAATGTATAGGAGAATTCAAAGTTCCATAGGCCGAGCTGGCACCCGAATGGTTAGCGCTCTTACTTTTGATTCAACAGTTCGTGGGATCGAATCCCACCTTGGGCATGGATGTTTGTAGTGGTTCGGAATCCACTGTAAACCGTAGGTCCCGGTCTAATTAGCCCTCGTGTGCAAAAAATGACCGTTGAGCGACAAACAAACCAAACCAATCAAAGTTCCATAGTGATTAAATTGTCTAAATCAATAGTTATGTGTGCATGATTGCATAAAGGTTCTCAATGAATTTAATCATTAAGAAGCTTTCTGAATCTCTATTAAAAATGAATATTTTATAGATAAATAAACACAGTACATTTCCATCATTACATTTTAATTCGAAGTTTTGTTCCTCCTGGCTGTGAGCAGGAAATTTAAATATTAAGAGTGACATTTTGCTTAAAACTTGTAAATGGCAAAGAAGGCAAATATTTTTATATACAGTTAAATATATATACGAGGTTTGTCCAGTAAATACGTATAAAAGTTGAATAATAACTTTATTTTACAATTATTCAGGTATTACAATATGGTCTCCTTCAAAGTACTCACCCTGAGACGAGATACACTTCTGCCAACGCCGTTTCCACTGTTGATAACATTGCTGAAAGTCTTCAGTTGTGACGCAGTTCAGTTGCCGTGTCGTTTCTGCCTTGATGCCTTCAACGACTCCCAAGTGCCGTCACCGAAGCACCATTTTGCGTTTAGGGAACAAGAAGAAGTCACAAGGGGCTAAATCGGGTGAATAAGGCGGGTGGTTTGTAATGATGACTGAGCTTCGGGTCAAAAAATCACGCACAACGAACGACGTGTGAGCGGGTGCATTGTCGTTATGAAGCATCCACCTGCCCCCTTTGGCCAAATCCAGTCGAACTTGAGCCACACGAGCTCTGAGACGTGTCAAAACTTCAACGTAAAAATTTCCGTTCACTCTCTGGCTCTGTTCCTTAATCAGAGAGAGCTCCATGCCGACGGCAGGTGAAAAAGAGTAACTTTCAACAAGTAGCCGCACACTCCTACTTACACACAGAGCGGTCTGACTTGAACTGAGCGTTGATGGGATTGGTTGCAGCAGTAGTGCCACCTGGCGGTGACTGCAAACAGTAAAATTAAGTTATTATTCAACTTTTATACGTATTTTCCGGACAAACCTCGTATATATATATATATATATATATATATATATCAGACACTGATTTATAACTAATTAGTCAAAGAATCTTTTCATTTGAACCAATAAGTGAGAAATGCTTTAAAAGTGCTCTGCCAGTTAAATATTCGCTGCTTCTAATATTATTCCTCTGGTGTGATGTGATATGGTAATAAGAGTGTGACATTAAATGTCGACCTCTTTCTTATACCAATTACGAAATTTTAATAATTCATAACGTTCCACGTTGTAATAAATGCATATAATTCCATGGATCTTGGTAGCCTGCTAAAAATGCTTCGCTTAAGTGATCGAAAAGCAATGGGTCCGATAATTAATTCAAACGAAGACCATCGTAATTGGTGTAAGAAAGAGATGGCGACCTTTTTCTTGTACCAATTACGAAATCCAAATTACCAATTTTAATAATTCATAACGTTCCACGTTGTAATGAGTGCATATAGTCCCATGGGTCTTGGTAGCCTGCTAAAAATGCTTCGCTTCAGTCATCGGAAAGCAATGGGTCCGATACTTAATTCAACCGAAGACCATCGTAATTCTTGTAAGAAAAAGATGTCGACCTCTTTCTTATACCAATTACGAAATTTTAATAATTCATAACGTTCCACGTTGTAATAAATGCATATAATTCCATGGATCTTGGTAGCATGCTAAAAATGCTTCGCTTAAGTGATCGAAAAGCAATGGGTCCGATACTTAATTCAAACGAAGACCATCGTAATTGGTGTAAGAAAGAGATGGCGACCTTTTTCTTGTACCAATTACGAAATCCAAATTACCAATTTTAATAATTCATAACGTTCCACGTTGTAATGAGTGCATATAATTCCATGGGTCTTGGTAGCCTGCTAAAAATGCCTCGTTTCAGTGATCGGAAAGCAATGGGTTTGATACTTAATTCAACCAAAGACCATCATGCAGAAAAAGACAATTTTCAAAAAAATTTTATAAAATCCAATTTCCTTTTAATAGTATAGTGTAGCATAGAAAAGATGGTGTATCACTTATCAATCTCTTCACTTGACATTAGTTTAAAATTATGAAGTGGATCTCAGTACTTATCAACGTTGGCCAGCAGAAATGTAAGCAGTTGGAAATGAACTGCAAATACCTAATTTAACGAGTAAATAAACATATTTTGTAAAAGACAAAGTAATACTTCAAGTACTGCATATTATACTGTTGTTGTTTACTAATGACACTTGGACAAGCCAAGCTCGCTATGCTATGCAAATTAAGTCGATTGGGGGCATCTTTCGTTTTAATCAGAACACCATGTAGGTGAAAGTACGACTTTGCTCTACACACATGCTATAGGTACCCGTTTATAGGATAGGCAACCATTCACACCTCATTCATACAAAAAAAGGACAAAGACAAGGTACATAGAGAGAGAAAGTACATCCATGCCTGAACCGTGATTCGAACCCAGAACTTCCTTATCCGTAGTCAGGCACGCTGACCACTATACAAGTTGGTCGACGCGTATTATACTAATTATCTATACTATATTCTTCAACTTTCAATTCGATTACAGTATCTGCTTTTAAGATTTAGGATATGATATAATTTTAAGATTGTATTTTATTTTAAATATTTTTCTTTTAAAAAAAAGAGGTTAGTTCATAATTTAAAATGGATTATTATTAAAGAAATTAAAAAACAAATATTTCAATCAATAATTTTAATTTTTTTAATGAAGACACTACTTGAATTCACTTTTTTATCTAAATTTATATTCTTTGGAATGTAAATTTAATATATTTTCATGTGTGTGTATGAAACCTATTTATTTTTTCAAAATATAAATGTATTCAAAAAAGATATTACACTTAATACTAATTGCTTTGATATGCAATGCTAATTATGGCCATAAATATTTGCCATAATTAATTTGATAAGTTCCAGAATCCATTTACATAATTATTTTTTACGCGCAACGCTGATTGAATGGCTCGTTAACGTCTTTCAAAAGTTATTCCTTCATCCTCCATTTATCCCTAAAAAAACATTTTCTCCGTTCCATTTGTTGCAATGCTTTTCGTCTCAGTTCAATTCCCTAGTGTATACGAGTTTTTTTCCCCTATACCTAATCATGATTGGTATTTCTCATCTAAGTTCTTCAGTAAATACCTTTCTGAAAGCATCCAGAATGCACTTTAATAACCTTTGACGAGAAAGTAATAAAAGAATACGGAACCCAAGAAATTCGATCTAAAAAGCATCTCCGATTACTTTCTCCTTCGTTTCATCACTTTATTGAAAGGGATATATTTCCCCCAGTTTTCCCTCTTTTTTTCCCCAATCTTAATTTCATCTATTGAAAATCTTTGAAGTTATACTTTTATTCAATGGGATAGGGCAAGTAAATGTGATTCTCTCTCTTTTTGTGTAACTTCCATTTAATTAGATATAACAAAAAAAAAATTTTTTTTCATTTTTTTAAATTACATTTTTTGATTTGTGAAGATTTTTTTAATTTTAAAAGAATTTCAAATATTTTTGGTAATACGTAGGTTATAAATTAATGCATAGAAAAAAAATTTGGGATTTTATTCCGCGTGTATTATGGAATTTTTGTTTCAGTTTTGCAAATTTCTGTTGCATAAATATTTCTAAGTAAATATAATTTTAATTCGATTTATGTGTTTTGCTATTTCAACTTTTTAATTTTTTTTTTTCAAATACATACAGTGAATTTAAAAGAAATTCTATGACAAATGAAAACATTTTCTTCTAAATACACTTTAAAAAAGTCTTTTCTTTTTAAAGATAAGAAAATATTTCTTTTAATAGAAGAAAGTCGAGGGGCTATAATAGAATAATTTTATTTCATTTTCATCGTTTGGCGATTTTTTGTCATACTTGATACTTTTTTTTTCAAATTGTCATTTTTTATAAGATTTTTTAGATTTTGTAATCACCATCTACATTTGCTGGAATGTTTTCCATAAAAATATATAGCAAGGATTCAGCGGATTAATTCTTTTCATGAAACTATTTTTAAAAAATGGAGATGCTGAAAATGTACTCTTTTATGATGTGACGTATAAGCTTAGAGAGGGAAAAGCCAGTACTCTATGGTTTTGTTTGTTTGACGTTCAATAATCGCACTTTTTCTACATGATCGTTAATTAAATGAAAATATGTACTTTAAAGTGGATTCTAAATCATTAAAAATATCCAATTCAAAGATGAGGATCGAACTCATGAACAATTGAACTAAATTTTTGACTTCTAGCCTTTCGTCTGCCACAGCTTGTTCCTAGTACTATAGCAAGTACCTGAGAGAAGTTTGATTCATTGCAGTGTCTTACGGTCACATTTTGTGAATTAATATAAATTTTGAATGAGACCTACAGTTAAAAGTAGATTCTGAATTACTTCAATCATTCACACCTGTTGTGAAAATCAAACCAGAGCTCTAGATTTCTGGTCAGTTAATAAAATACCAAGTGCTATTTGATATGCCTGATATCGCAAATGCCTGGTATTGCTGTTTGATTGTATTTTAATTTAACCGAGTAGTTAGATCTGTTTGTCAGTTTCATCTAACAAAGAAAGAATGCTTCCATAAGCTTCCAGCTGGCTCTGGAGTTGTACATCAATATTAAATATTGGCTTGGGGAAAAAGATATCTGTCTATCAATTCCAGTCAGCAGAGATAAGTAACAATCATAAGTTTTGGGAGTTGTACGTAAGCATTAAATTATAGTTTGAGTGATAAAATATTTATTTTTGTTGGTGAAATAAGCAAGTCTCCTTCGGCAGCTGATATCTTGTTAATTATGTTCATTTGTGCATTCAAAATCGACAACATATGAGTGCTTAGAAATGGGGTTATCATAAACCAAGATCCACAACCATCGAACTAAAAGTAGATTGTTAAAAATAAGCTTTCATATGTAGAATTAGTCAAACTACTCCTGGAGTTTGTTTCATTGGACCATTATAAGATTCTGATATTACTTCGAACTTGAAAATTCAGTCTCTAGAATATTAACCACTTCTAGATCTAACCACGTATTAAAACAATATTTGATATTCATTATTCTATTATTTTGGAGCTATAAGAAAAAACTATTGAAATTTAGCCTATTTCCAGTTACTTTATAGTAATGAAAATTATTTGCAATTCGTTTGCAAGTATTTGCAATTCGACACGTTGCATGTCTCCCCAACCAATTAATTGTTAAAACAATACTAATCCTACATTGAGTTTTTGGTTGTAAAACCAATTTTACCCATGATTCTTAATCAATTGCAATATATAGAAGTGTTCAAATTTACTTTGGGCATAGATTAACAGCAAACGCACTAGATTGGAGAAAAATAAACACAATTTACAGTAAACACAGATTTAGTAACAAATTACTTATTTGGAATCATCTTATTTGTTTTTTGTGTACTGAATTTAATAACTAAAAATATAATTATAAATGCTATTAGATATTGATATCTGATCAATACATTAGACCACATATTAAAATCGTAATTGATAATTTCTATTTGGTTTATGAATTCAGTTGGTCTAATAAGACTGTCTAGATAAGCTAATAATATCATAATATCCATAAACACTTATGTAACTCCAATCAAAACTGTACGGGTGAATCATATTCTTCCTCACTGTATTGCTGGAGCTCCGTTGTATTGGGAACGTGTCCAAGTTAATATGTGACGTCCAAAGTCCTTCCGCTGGTATGGCGTGGATGTGGAGAGGAGGATGCCAGCTGAGGTTTGACCTCGTCACCTGATCGTAGTTCAAAATGACGAGGCATTTGGTGGTGCGCGAGAATTTGAAACTCGTTAACTTAAAGGTACAGTCTGGGACTCGCCTGCTCTGCTGTATATGTATGTACGAATGAAGTGGCCATCTTAATCTCCAAATCTCAATCCCATTAAACGGTTATGGAATTATCTTGCAAGAGTTCTTGTTTTATATAAACTACTAGGATACATTAGTATAGTAGAAAAAAAGACCAGAAGATCTTTTTCAATTGCTACGAGAAAAATCCAGCTTCTCAAGAAAACATCATTTGTTGAGTTTTTATCAAACGCTTCATTTTTCTACCTTTGAAACTGCTGTTTTTGAAAATAAATATTTTTTTAAATTTTCAAATGTAATCAGTAGTATTAAAATATAAATATTGAATACATTGACATCATAAAGTTGATAGCCTAGCAGCTGTATATTATTGTAGCATCCATTGAGTATTTCCTTCCAAAAAGGTTTTCCATAAATAGTAAACTAATCATTGGAGAGGGAACTTGAAAGCATCTTCTGATGTAGATGTACGTGCATGAAAGTGCAAGATCCTTCACGTTTCTTACATCGAGAAAGTACGTTTTCTTAAGGCGGTGGTAATCTAGTGGTTAGGGCATTGGCCTTCCGCTAGGAAGGGTGGGGTTCGATTCCCAATGCGGCCAAAGAACCACCGAGTACTTGCGATATAAATGCTCGTTAAATCTGTGGAATCGAAAGTCCTGTGGTCGGTCGTTGAGCAGTTACTATGGGTGTATGGTCTGAAGAATATTTCCTCCCCCTTCAGATGGATGTCAAAATTGGGGGATTTTATCCTCTGGTGGTGCCATCTATAGGAGGAGTTTAGAGCAAAGTTGTATGTCACCTTCGTGCTGCTTTGGTGCTTTTGTGCACGTGAAAGAAGCACCCTACTGACTTAAATTCGCATAGTCGACGGCATAGAAAGCTTGGCCTGTCCAAGTATCATAAGTAACAACAACAACACGTTTTCTTTGTTTAAAATAATTGAAACCAGTCCCTTTGATACGAAGAATATGATTTATGTAATTATCATACGAGATTTATATAATTAGGTGCACTTACCTATACATCAGATGTACCTTATGTATTAGTAGTATCATTAGAGGTTAATTAATATATAACCATATCCATTATATTTTTATTTTGCGTCATACTGTTTCAACGTAATCTTTATAAACACCCTAAAAAATAAATATTTGAAATTAAATCAAAAACTAAAATCTGATTTTTTGCTCCACAAGTTCCATTTTTTCCTCTTCATGCGCCTCAAAGCAAAATGTGGATTAAAATACAATCACTAAAGCTTTGACTTCTTTTCGGATATAAAGAAATTTTTAGAGCTCCTGCAGCAATAAATTTAAGCAGACAACGAAGAAAATACATTTCAATCCGTTGAAGAATTCTTTGTGTAAACAGCAGACTCAGAAACCTTGAAACCAGATGTCAAAAACGTTTGCTTTCAAATAAAGATTCAACAGTAACCGCTTATACATCGAAAGAACGACAGCAGTATTAAAATTGCTTTCTTGATGCCAGATTTCGAATAAAAAAAGTTTACTTTTTTTATTTATATATTATGGACTAAGCGTGTTTCTTTGGTTTTTGTAATGGCCTGTCATTCTGATTTGTAAATGTTTGTTTAAAGTGTGTTTTTTTCAACGTACGTGAATATTGTGAAGAATTTTCATTAATTAATATTTAAACTATGACTGAAATTGAAAAGAAATAAAATGAAGAAATAATGCTTTCCGTCGGAAACTTATAAAAAAATTTTTAGTAAACTGAGTGAAAAAGCATATATCATTATGCAGAGACCATATACACCTTGAATTTTTTAGTATCTAATTTCTTTCTACCGATGTGATGCGCAAATTTGGAGAGGCGATGTCAGCACGGGTGTCAACTTCGTTTTCTAATCTTTGTTCAAAATTACAAAATGGCGAACTAGGGAGTTTGGGCTTTAATCTGTTTAAAGGGTTTGCGAATAATCAAATTAAACAGCCGTAAACATGGATAATGAAACTGTTACATTTCAAATAATAAAGAATAGGGTATATAGAAGTAAATTGAAAACAAAACTACTCTATAAATTTCAATCATATTTTTAATGTGTTCATATTCATTGCAGTTTTTAAAATATATATATATATATATATATATATATATATATATATATATATATATATATATATATATATATGTATGTATGTATATTATATATATATATATATATACTTCAAAAATATTAAATCATAAATAAAAAAATAAAAAATACAAATTCATTTGCATTAAATTATAATATAATGGAGGAAAATCATTATTTAAAAGGAAACGCAAACAGTGAAATGAAGCTATGGAACTAAATTGAATGAAAATAAAAATAAACAGGTGAAAATAATTTTTTCTTCTTATCAACGAGCAGGTGGAACAGTGAGGTAAGAATAAATGATTGATGAAGTAGAGATGACGCATTACTTATTTATTCTACCAAATGTTTGGAATGTAACAATTTTGGGTAACGCAAATTATTTTCACGACTGTGTAACTAACACTGACATCTAGCGGTAAATATTTTAACTTCATCGAAGTCTGAAAAATTGCAATTATTCTGTTAGATACGTATATTCAATTATTTTTATTCTATATATGTTTTGAAAACTATTATAATATATATCAACCTCAATGCAGAATTATTAATTAAAAGAAATCTCATATAGCAAAAAGATCATATATCAAACCAAATTTAATAAAGTAAATATTAACAGGAAACATTTTTTCCTTTTTATCAATGGGTAGGTGAAAAGATGTTTCAAAAATAAATTGGTATGATGAAATAGTAGTAGGATTACTTATTTATTTTACCAGATATTTCTAGTATAATATTTTATCTTGTGCAATCTATTTTCAAGTAATAAATATTAAATAACACTGACACAAATGACACATAGTAAAGAATTTCTTTATCAAAGTCAGGAAACTTTTTAGTTATTTTGTGAGATTAATTTTTTTTTATTCTTTGTTATGAAAACAACTATAATACAATCAACTTCAATTTATACATCCTCTCTAGCATTATACTTGTGTTAAAAATGTAAACTATTATGATTTTTTATAAAAATAAAAAAAGAAAAGAACTTTGTACTTGCAGTTCTTGCGTGGCCCTATAATATGTTAATAATAATAACAGAAATATGTATTTCAAAGAGAGAATGAGAATGCAGACAATTTATGCTCACACACATACTACCTGTTAACATAAATAGAGTTACATTTTTTAAGAAGAGGAGGAAACATCGGGGACTTTTCTATATATACCTCCAAATTTATTGGACAATACTCCTTGCGTTAAGTTGCACACCTAAATTATGGATGGTCGACCTCTTAACATAATCATCAGTGCAACTATGATTAAGCTTGAAGTTCTCTCCACACATTTATTTTATTCTTAACTTTTCCCAGATTTAAGAAAGTAAAAAAAGTGTTTTTTCTTCGACATTTGTTCCCAAACGCTATCCATTAACATATTTTCATTTTAAAATTTTAGGAAAAATTTCAAGTTCAGTATAACTTTAATTATCTGAATCAGTTGGGATCGTGCCCCATTCGGATAATCAAAACTTAATTGGATTTTTTCGAGAAAAGTGTGCTTTTTAATTAATAATTGTGTGTGTTGAAAATGTATAAAACTATACATTTATAAAAAAGAATTTAATGAAAAGACAACACTCTTTTATATCTTAAAGTACTTAAAGTGCTGTACATTAATACAGCATGCATGTACAACGCTATAAATGACAGTCATATTGCTTTGTGAATATTTCGATCAGAGTAAGTTGTTTCCCTGCCTTCATCCGTTTTCGGGCAGCTAAGTTACACATCCGTTGGACAGTGAATATTTATTTGTGTGTGACCATACTCCGGCTAACGCATCATCAACTTCAAAGTAGTTTCAAAGCCAGGAAATTATTTACTAGGTGATGATCCCGTGTCTTCTTCAACTTAGACATTAAGATCATCTTCTTCCTCGAAACGTTCAATAAGTTGATCATCATTTGCAATTGGAAATCCAGTGTACGAATCATAATCCCTTTTTATACATCTTCAGCACTGATTACTGCACTTTCACGAATTTTCAAAAGAATGTTTCTGAGTTCCTCAAGTGACACGTCATTCCCCTCTTTTCCCTTCTCTTACGTTTCCTTTTCTTGAGCTTTTTCCTTTTATTCATTTTCCGTCTCTTCTTCAGTCTGATTTATTTATCTGAAAATCTGAAAGTGATATGGATAAGCAGTGATTCGTATGGACGGAGTTTGGATAATTGGAGTTCTACTGTATATTGTGAACATAGACTATAATTTTTCGATTGTTTAAAGCTCAATTGATCTATTGTCATTAGTGTATAAGCTTTTCTCGAACTTTCTAGAAGTCTGTTGATATTATAATGTTTTCTTGGAACTCCAATTTATCCAAGTGATCTGAAGTAAACAATTCTGCTACAGTAAAATAGTATATTTTTTTAGAACTTAAATTAAAACTTATTAATTAAATATTATTGAAACTGTGTAGTGGTTCAGCCAAAGTAAGCAAACGACGCGCGCGCGCGGTGTGTGTGTGTGTGTGTGCGTGCGTGCGTGCGTGCGTGTGTGTGTGTGTGTGTGTGCGTGCGTGCGCGTGCGTGTGCGTGTGCGTGTGTGTGTGTGTGTGTGTGTGTGTGTGTGTGTGTGTGTGTGTGTGTGTGTGTGTGTGTGTGTGTGTGTGTGTGTGTGTGTGTGTGTGTGTGTGTGTGTGTGTGTGTGTGTGTGTGTGTGTGTGTGTGTGTGTGTGTGTGTGTGTGTGTGTGTGTGTGTTATTAAGTTAACAAAAGCTATTCATTAAACTGAAAATTTACAAGACATTTCTTCTTGCTTACGTGTGAAATACAAAAAATACTCATTCATCAAAATATGTAAAAGGATTTTTTAAACAATTTTTTCGTAAGCGATTACTTTTTTGAAAGAAATCCCTTCTTTATTGATAACAGGTTTCTTTTTTTTTCCAGAAAAATGTTGGTCAGAATGGTGGTAAACCTAAACTGGATCTAAACGTCGAAGCAGCCTGGGCTCAAGGATACACCGGCAGGAACATTACCACAGCAATCATGGATGACGGTAAGACTATGATTTTTTTTATTTGTTTACATATTTAGTACTTATTATGATACATTTCTAGTTCTTTAATCCACTCAATCAAAGCCGCAACTAAACACAGCTACAGATCTTAGGACTTTGAATCATGTCGTGAAGTGAATACCTATGCTGGCACTTCACTTTTTATACTATGCCAGCGAACAAGCTGTATGTATCCTCTAGAACTTTTAACATGCATTGGCCCTTTTAACTTGATGGATGATGGATTTTCAAGCATTCAATTCGTTTCTCTCTAGTTTCATGAGCAATTCCTTTATCCCACAAGCAACCGCAGACCCATCTGTGTGCATTTACGCGTATATCATGTTATATATCAGGCCAAACGTTAGCAGACATACTTTATTTTTAAAAAAAACGTTCCTAGTAAGAAACTAACAGATTGAGACCGTAGCCGTTTTGTGCTGAACAACTGGCAAGCATATTTGTCAGAGCTGCAAATGACTTCTATTTCAGATCAGGTACATATTCCTGTAGCAGAAAAATCCACCAAGAATTTGCATTTGGTTTTCATGTCGTGTTATTACTAGTAAGCCACTAATCACAAGCACCAATGTCCTGTGTCGTTTGCCATGATAAAAAGAATACCATTGTTGTACTCTGGAATAGTGGAAGAATTGTACGATGTGAAGTGATAAGTCACGGTACATGATTTGGCAGTCTTATTCATCATGAGAATGCTTGCTATATTCATCATGCGAATGCTTGTTGAATAATTTTTTACCTGAGTTTATTGTGTTAACTGAGAAACTTGGTCGCTATAAGTTATGGCTTGGGGTTGTTTGGACTGGTTTCCATTTGGATTGTTAGCTCTAAGGAATAATTTCGATGACTTCTGGTACATTCATTTTAAGCAATATCATGTTCCTAATACAATGGGGATAATTTAGAAAAGTTTCTCTCTTGTATACCATGATTATAATGCCTTTGTTCATTCTGTGCGCATTATTACGTCGTGGCTTGACAATAATCAGAGAAATATGTTTGCATGGCCAACTCAAAGCGTCAAGTTGAGCCTTGCGGAACAATTTGAATGAGTTAGACCATTAAATGTGTGCCAGAATAACTCGGTCATAAATTGAATGTTACATATTTATGTATTGAGTTACAAGAAAAATGGAGCATAACTCTGCAAAAAGAAATTTTTGTGAAAGTATCAATGATCGTTTTGTATAATCTTATTTTTACAATTATTTTATTTGTTTCAAATTGATCTTTTCAAAATATTACAAATAATTTCACTATTATTAATATTTACTTATTCTTTCAGGAGTAGATTATATGCATCCTGATTTACGTGATAGTTACGTAAGTACATCTTTTTAATTTAAAATAACTATTTATATTAATTTTCAAAATATTTAAGACTGTTTAATCATTGTGTAGAAGAAGTGATTACTTAACTTACTAAAAATATTTCTGTTTACTAAATATAAATGAAATGTTTATGATATTCAACTCATGAAATCCAGTTAAATATTAACCCATCAATTATTTATACATTTGAAAAAATCAACAATATTTTCATTTTTTTTTTAAATATTTTTAATTTTTTAAAAATATTTCTGTTTTTCAAGTATTAATTAAATATTTACATTACTCATTTTATGAAATTAAATTCAATATTAACCAATATCTTTCACAATAGTTTCTCCACAATATCAATTCCCGCATAATGAGAAAATAGAAGAGACAAATTTAATTTATTTTATGTTTTTTGAATTTTGAAATTTATTAAAGTTTTTTAACTTTCTTAGGAATTATATAAACGCATACCATATTACTGTTCAATTAAAAATATAGCTCATATCAATAATTTAAATTTTTATTTGTATTGAAAATCAGAATTTCTATAAGAAATAAATCCTCCTTGTAAATGTAGGATGAATGTTATAATACTAAAACATTCATTCTACATTTAAGGAGATGAGTTTCATCGTGAAATTATAAGATTTTTTCCTTTATAAAATATTTTCATTATTTTCTTCTGAAATGTGTGTTTATGGGAGGACAACTATTTGAAGTAAAGACATTATTGCCAATATATAGGTCACCGCTTTTCTCCTTTAGAATATCCCAATATTTTCAGTTTGTTCTTATCATCTCTAAAATAGATTATCCTTTGAAATAGCCAATTGTAAGTTATAAGAATGTTCATGTACCTATCCAGTGATAAGTTATCCATTGAAATTAGTGTGTTATCAAATCAATAATGGGAAAGCAAAAAGGAAAAACATAAATTCATCAAATTAAATTAAATGAAGCTAACTGAAAACTATTTTTAATATAAAATTTGAACTTTTCTATACCAATTTATAATATTCAATAAGTACTCGTTTCTAATGGTTGAACTCATTTTATCTTTGATGAAGCACATAATGGAAGCACTGTTAACCAGCCATGGAGCTTCAAAGTTTCCTTAAAAAACGAAATAAGAAAAATGATTGGGGATGTTATAGTAAATAAATTTAATGGTGATGAAATATTTACCTATAATAACGACCTTGAATCGAGTTAAAATTTTCTTTTCAAAGGATATTTGGTGTTTTTTTAGGTATGCCGATTACTTTACAAAATTACTCTATAAAGAGTAATAAGGACAAATTTGACAGATATCTACAATCTCAAATACATTCCGATCCGCAACAAATCTATACATATAACTTCGGAATTAAGCCGAAGAATTGCTGAATTGAAGGACTTTCAGCTACCATTTGTTTAAAATCAACAAAAAAATTTCCTTGAGAACTTTGGCCTTTATTAAAAATTTATAATTGATTTTGATTTTTAGAATTTTTACTCCTGTGATTAAATTTATTTAACATAAAATCACCATAATCTAATAGTAGAACTGCACTCTTCGAAATGGAAACTATTGAAGCACTATCGAATAACTTAAGACTGCAATTGTATTTCTGCTTCTTGCATGAGCATCTATTGGGTTGAATATTTAAGATATTTCCAGTTTTCTCCTTGGCAAATCGTTGATACAATCAACTATATTTGAAAAGTCCTTTTATATAGTAAAATGAATATTAAATTACCAATTTTTCTCAGTTATTCGGCCATTCGCGATGCGGTGTTTCATATTTAAATAACAAAACTATATTGGAAATGTAAAAAATTTTGTATAAAAAATTCGGATCATTTGTCACATAAAATTTATAGCAATGAAATTGTTTTTATTATATTATTATATATCTTTTTCTGAATTTTCTCTAGAAAAACCTATACTCTACAATTTCTGTTATTTCATATGTTCTATTCACATTTAAGCTTTGCACATAATTTTCAATAACAAATACATCCTTTACTATTAAAGATTTCAAATTTATGCATATTTAAATCCAAATCTTTAATAAAAATTAAGAAAAATTGAAGTTAAAACTATTACTTTTCGTGTAAATTATTTTCAGAGGAAAATTCTCTACTCAATCACTGCATTTTAAGAAAGACATTAACAATCGAATAAATAATAATTGTTAATAAACAGGTGAAAACAGAGTGTAATGGAAAGAATAAAACATATGGAAAGAGTATAGGCAAAAAAATTAAAAATGGCAAATGGACAAGCAAAATAATTATATATTGGAGGGGTAGAAAAATATAATAACGTCTGTTTAAATTCAAATAAATTTTGCTTTTAAAAATTATGTAATTTCATCCTCGTTATTTATAAACTTTTTACCATCTAGTGTATAATTTTCCATTGCTAGATCGATAATAGTTTATTGGATCTTTAGCCAAAATATTCGGTGATAGCATTTTTAAGAAAATGCAAATTTGCAAATTTTTATTCCACATAGTAAGTGTTGTAGAGATCAGAATAAATGAAAATCCGATGGTGTGATATCATCAGAGTACGCTGTTAACTCCCACCTCCAAATCATTTACTTTCGTTAAGGTTTTCCTTGCAGATTGTGGTCTGATGGATTGTGCAAACGATCCAAACACCTATTCTGCGTACTTTGCCGATCTGATGTAAATATTCTTCCATCGTTGACAACGGATATTTAAGTACAGCTGATATTATTTTTCAATTATTTGAGAAGGGTTGCTTCCATTTTTGCCTTCAGCATGTTATTATTTAGAGTTGTTGGTCGGTGAGAATCTGCAAATTCAAAATTTCCGAATCTGAATTTCATAAGCCGCCTGTGGCATTAACCACAATTTTGTCCCTATCCAAAGAATTAAGATAAACATAGTTATAATGTTCTTTTTTTTTTTCCTTCGCAATAGTTTCATTGTTATCTTAACGAAATTCGTAGAGTATGCAATATTGGATATGTTATTCATTTTTATTTAGTCATTTTAACATTGAAACTTTAATTATCGACAGCTAAAAAAGTCGCTTTAACGATAAAATGTGTTTTCACATCCGTAAAGGAAATTTTGGTCTGATAAATGGTAAGCAAATATTGACACTCGGGAAAATGATATTACTCTCCGTTACCCTTGATGGAAATAAATCAATATAAGCATTATAAGCTGATATTTCAGAATACATGAGAGGGAGAGAGACATTAAGTGGCTTAATATATGCAATAAAAAGCTCAGTAGTGAAAAAAATAATGAGCTGAAACAAATAAAGAATAAAATAATGAAAATTTAAGAACAACATTATTAGAACGTAAGCAAAGTGTTTCTTAAAAAGATTAAACTAAAACGGTACAAATAACTTAATAAAAATAATAGAATATAGCTGCATTCAAAGCATTACTGTGCATATGATGATTATGTATGACATTTTTGTTATATGATTATTTGTCACTCAACCGTCATTCATTACATACTTAGCCTAATGAGATCAAAACCTACAGTTTAATGTGTATTCTGAACCACTTTAACAACTATAACTGAAGAAGGAAGGAATCGAACTGACAATACTAACCAATCGTCTTCTAGTTTGACTTTCCTTACATGAAGCAAATATATGTAAAATATGCTATCTAGTAAAGTATAGGCACACAGATATAAAACTAAATAATCAAAAATGGCAAATTAGGAGTCTGTAATGAAATATATGTTACGTAAAAGTAAAATGAATTGAAGTAATTAAATAAATAATAAAAAGAAAAATAAAGAATAAAAAAGTATGGTATAAAAGAATATAATCATAATATGAGCAAAATAAATTAGGAAAACAAAACAAATTATGGGAATAAACTGTAATAGAATGTATCTATATACATATTATTTTACTGGAAATATATACTGTATATTTTTAAGTGTATGTATAATAATGTTCTATAAAATAAAAGAATGCTAAAAAAATTCGGTATAAATAATAATTAAAATTAGCCTTATATAAGTAAACTAGGTGTCAACAGCAAAATATATGCCATATCGGAACCAAATAAGCTAAAATAATTAGAATAATAAGTATAAGCAAATACAGAACGAAAGAATAGTATATAAAAGCAAAATTGATATAAGTGCAAAATAAACTTGGAAAACAATAAAATTTAATTAATAAAATTTAATTGTTTAGTAAATTATAAAATATTGTAACATATAGAATAGATTACATATTTGAAAGAATATGAATAGAATATACTGTAGAACACGAAAGAATAAGAAAAAGGTGAATTTTTATAATTAAATTTCATTTTTTTATAAAATTAATTTTTATAATAAAAAATTTTTATAAATAAATATATTTATAAAATATCATATTCTTATAAGCTCATTAAGTATAAATACCAAAATTGATAAAAACAGAAATAAAATAAATCAAAACATTAAAATAATAAATAGAAGCAAATAAAGAACTAAATTTCGGTGGTATAAATAAAATATAATCTGAATATTAGCAAACTAAGTTTCAAAATAAGTAAATTTTAAAATAAAAATAAATTAATAGAATATGATAATCGATAATTACTGTGCAGGTATAATATACAATATATTTTAAGATAGACATCGAATTACTAGTAGAACATATGAAATTGAAATATGTTTATATATAAATTTGAAATGTAAATAAATATGCAAGAAAGAAAATAATTAGAAATTACTAATTTCATTTGGAACAAAATCAGCATAAGATGAAATAAAATGTGTAAAAGTAACTGTAATTACTCTTGATTATATTTTACTACGATTCATTAATTTTCGTTAAATCATTTATTCTCACCATTTATATTCTCTAGATAGTTGAAAACACTATTAACGCATGATAATTTGATACATTTGTAACACAGGACCATTTATAATGCATTAAGGGAGAGAAATTATCGTTTCGAAACCTCATACGGTTTCGATACCATCCATCAGACTACATTCACATGAAACTGACACAAATGAAATGGAAAACGGATTATATTGACCTTGCGTTATTCAGCTAATGTTTTGCATAATCACCGAGAATCGAATCCTATCTAAATTAGATTCTATAAATCCATCAGCAGCCACAAGTGAGCTGGATCCTCTAATCGTGTGGGTATATATAATTAAGGGTGTATAATAGTTATCTAATCAATTCCCGGGAAAGAACTCTAATCTATATGTTTAGTTACGTTATGAAAGAAACGGGAGACATTAGATTCATAGTATGTCCAAGCTAATTTGTCCGGCTTGTTAGTTTAAGCATATTGTTTGTTTACATATTACATATTTCTGTAATAGTAACAGTCTTTTTCTATTCCATTCATTTTAAACAAAAATGTTTATATAATATACTGTCATTCATTTTGACGCTATTTATTTTGCTCACTGGAATGAAATTTCATTGAAGATTATTTCTTATGTGCTCAGTTATCAATTTATTTGAATATAATACCTATTTTTTCTTTGACTTTCTATGATTTTTTTAGTAGAAAGTATGGCAAATGAAATATTGGTTGAATAATAAGATAATTTTTGATTAATATTTCCGTACATTCCTTTTTTTTTTATTTATTCTTTTTATTTTGATCTATCTAGAATATGATGCATTTTTTTTTATCTTTTCCTATCTTTAATGTACTGTATCTTTTTTCACTTGGCATACTTTCATTATGAAGCATTTTACTTGTTTTATCTACAATATAATGCATTCCTTTTATTTGGCCTATTTTCAGTATGATGCATTATTTTATCTTATCCCAAATTCAGTGTGACGCATTACTTTAGTAATGGAATGTGCTTAGTATAATGATACATTGCTTCTATTTTGACTTATTTTTAATATGTTACATTCGTTATACCTAGCCTTATTTTCAATACTTTGATTTTATTTTCCCTATTTTTCATCTTCCCCCATCTTAAATGTCCCTAAACGCTGCAATTTATGTACTCAGTTATCAATTTATTTGATTCGTTTTTCATGAATGTCAAAGAAAATATGCATTTTTTACTTGGCATTCATTTTAAAAATTGCAGAATATAAGACAAATAATAGATGAGATATTCTTTGAAATAACTTTTGATTAGTACTTCTTTTTTTACCATCTTTAATATAATGCTATATCCTTCCTATCTTAAATCTCAAAATGATTGCTATTTCTATTCTCAGTTATAGATTTATTTAAGTGTTTACTATTTCTTTAATTTTTATGAATAAAATGACATAGTGTAGGGCAAATAATTTACGAACCGTATTTAGAAGTAGATTTTGATTAATATTCTTTGAAATGAGTTATTTTTTATCTAATTTACTTCCGCATTATGAATTCTTTTATTTTGTATCAGCCAAAATTTCACCAAAATTCTCTCGATTTATATATTCAGCTATTAATTTATTCAACCACACACTGTATTTCTTCACCATTAAAATTGCGCAGTGTATGATAAAATAATCCTTCAGCATGATGAATCCTTTCTATATTGTTCGGAACTCATTATGGAGCGTTTTCTTTTATCTTGACCATAATTATCAATATAATCCATCATTTTGTCCTATCTTCAAATGAGGTCTGGTGTCTTCAGATAGTAACTCTTAAAAATATTAATAATTTCAGCTTTCAGAATCATTTAGAATCATAAGAAAATTCCTTCCAATTGAGCAATAGGATTTCACTCTTGATGACTAAAAAAATTATTAGATGTAAATAAATGTGCGTTTGTCGGGCATGACGATGATATATTTACGAGTCAATTTCAATTTGCGTTTGTTGAGCGTGGAGATGATATATTTACGAGTCAATTTTAATTCGAATATTTTTTCGAACGATACTGAAATTTGTTAATTAATATTTCCTTTATTTTAATAGAATGCAAGAGCAAGTTATGACTTCAGCAGTAATGATCCCTATCCATACCCTCGGTATACAGATGACTGGTTTAATAGGTGAGTACAGATTTTCTGTTCTAATTTATAGAGATATTATAATATGTTCAGATGTATAGACATTTATTAAACTTAAATTTAAAAATGTTAACAAATGCGATGAAATGATCTATAATAGAACTGCTTGTCCTCTTGTAGTCTGCAAATTTTTCAAAAAGAAGTAGGGCTGAAATTCTAAGAAAAAACATACATTCTAGTTTTTATCGTTTGCTAACTACCAATTACATCTAATTTTATCAACAGCTGTAGAACAATAACAGCTAAATTTTTATTTCATTTTTTTTCCCATTTTCACAGTTTGGAAATTTAATTTTCTAGGATAATTTTTTTTACAAAAATTGAAATTGTATAAATGCGAGTGGCAACAATATTAAACTAGGTTTCCCCATTAGCCAGATTTGTAATGTGTCTAAAAGTATTACAATTCTGGGATATAAAACATTAAATACTTTGCATAAAACTTGGATAAAATAAAATATACATCACTTTTTCTTGAAAAAAAAACAATTTGGTTCTTCTCTCAATTTACTATTTAGTATAGATTATTGATAAATAGTAGTTTCATTCTAAAAGTTCAGCGATATATCAATTGAAATTTATATATATATTATATTATATTATATTAATGTTAAGCGTTTCCTAAACTCTAACACTTTCAAAGACCTGAGAACCATTTTACAGGAATAATGGTATTTACTTGGCATTATAATATCAGAAAAATCATAAGCAAACTCTATAGGGTGACTTCGAATACTCTATTAATGTTTTTTTTTTTTTCGTTTTGTTTCCTTTCATAATTCCAATACAATGTAGGCTTTAAATCATATACGAAATTAATTATTATTGTTTTTAATTTTTTGGTTGCTTATGAATAAATCTATAATTCCTACTTTTATATTGCCTTGCCACATTAAGTGTCAACGTTGTACTTGACGATAAATTCAAGTTTTATAGCTTTATGTAACTTTAAGAATTGAGTATATATTTATACTTATCTTTATTATATTCTGTTTCATTTAATTTATATGATTAGTTAATTTGTAAATGCTCAATACATACATTTTTCCAACTTGCAGCAAAATTAAGATAAAGTAATCGTTTTAATAAGAGTAGAATAGAAAATTTCAATTGCAAAATTTTTCGAGATATCATGATTTTGTATGGTAGATATCATGGATATACTATGGTTTTGTAAATATTAAATCTATTATTGTGTACGTATGTAGCCTAACATCTCAAAAACGTGATGCATTAAGTAACACGGCGGAGTTAATTTCATCGTCTATATTTAAATTACAACTAATAATCTTACTTTTTGTGTTCTAGTTGAGGAAATGTCGATTATTGTCATGCTAACAGAAATTATAGAAAACGTTTTGTTTATAGATAAGGGTGTGATACGAACTCACAAACAGGTGAACTGAATGCAAAAGCGCTAATCTATTCCGCTATGACTTGGCATATTGTTCAGAGGATCATCATCCAGAAAAATTTATTCGAGTATATTATGCATAATATAAAATAACTTTTACAGCATAATTTACAATTTATGGTTTAGGATCATGCTCTTCTGAGTAAAAACTCATTCGTTTGATACCAGCCGCCGTTAAATAAAGTACTGTAAGTGTGCGTCCACTTTCTGCTTTCGCTTGTATTGAGAATGAATGCTTACAAGTTTTCATTTTTTCTTTGCGATACGTCAATATGGTTCGTTATTGATGAAAAGTCCACTGAAATATTCAATTTCTGGATGCTTGAAAGCGCTGTAACAGCATTCGGCTATATGGCGGTGAAATGTCAAGTAATATATTCATAATATAATTTATTCAGTTCAAAATATATTAAGCTGATTACAATGATAAAACATCAAAGCTTATGTCAAGGTATACGTCAACTAATCTAAAAAAAATTCAGTTAAATTTCGTATTCATGATTTCACCAAGAAAATTTAATTTAACACAGTTTCTTCAAAAAGCATCGTTGTTCAAAGACTTAAGAAACTGTTCTTATGAATATTGATTAAGAGCCCCATTGTTTGGCGACACACTTTGCTTGGCGATTCCTTTAAGAATAAAAATCATTTACATAAAATATGTCGAAAATCTTCCAACAGGCATCCAACACCAATCAACTTTTGCGGCATCTGAAAGAATAGTTTGATAATAATATTTTATGCATATATTTCCAGGTACTGGAAAAATGCAATTTCATATTCAGAAGAAAATATTTGATATAAAATTTATCCTATCTTTCTTTTTCTAGTTTTAACAATTGTTTAAATTTGCAGCTGTATGAAAAAAAGAATCTCTCATTCCCCTAGAATAAATTGATGTATTATTCTTTGTGAGTGAAGAAGTATTTATAAGTTGATCAAAAGTTTCGGAATTCAAAAACATATTCAATCAGAAAATTCTATTAAATTTAAAGAAAATCTTTCTGATACATCTTAGAAAATGAAGTTTATTTCATTGTTTCTAGTTTAAATCTTTCAATTTTAATGTGAATTATATATATATATATATATATATATATATATATATATATATATATATATATATATATATATATATATATATATATATATATATATAAGACAAGTTGACAAGTTTATAAGCAATTGATTTTTTATTTTAATGTGAGGAAAGATTGAAAAATTTTTTTTTAACGTATAAAGGCAAAAATTGTTTTAAATTTCATTTCAGTGATAAAATGTATAACATAAAAAAAATATTGGAGCAGATAGTTTTAAAATTTTTAAGATATGTTATTCATACTGCATATATTTCTGCTAGCTTATGCTTCGAAATACAGAAAATCATTGCGTTACTTTGAATCACAGTCAAGTGACGACGTCAACATCTGAGCGGGAGTCCTCTTTTGCCGTTGTAAGAGAAAAAAAGGATTTTAGAACTTATAAAAATTTAATAAACGTAGGCTCTCTCAATACCATCGTCTTCGTCTGGGTACGGTGTCGAACCTTCCGAATACAAGAGGTTACCTTTTTCCATCAAGTCACCTTAGCCTCTACAATTTTTACTTTGATTAAAATCAGATTGCAAAATTTTAGGTTATAGTATGCTTATGTCTCCTTAGGGGTCGCGCCCCACAGGTTGCGAATCGCTTAATAAAGTATTACCAAATTTCCAGCCAGCTATTTCTGTTAACGAAGATGCTAAACTCAGTCAATTATCTCATAATTTTAAATCATAGTTGAATAACAATGTTGACAGCTAAACTTAACCCCTCCTCTTCGCTCCAGCCCAGTTAAAGGAGGGGCATTGGCTTTTGCAAAAATTTCAAACATTTATGGAGCCGAATTCACAATACTTTCTAAACTAATGAAATTTTAACTTTCCCAAAACAAATTATCTCGACTTAATCAATTAATATTTTTAATTTCATATTTTTACTATATTTTAAATAACATTTCTGATCGGTATTTTATTGGTTGTTAATAAAATTATTCCTGTAAAAAATTTTAAGTTAAGATAGGGATATTTTTTAATTGAAAACAATAAGTCTCGAACTTTCATTATATTGATGTCTTAGTTAGGTATCACATCTTATATGCAAATTGTTGCTTCCACAATGAATAATAAAACATTAACACAGTAATAGTATTTTGTACTATGCTTTAAGAAACATTTTCATGAGTATCTCTTCTTGTTTGAATCATCTGACCGTGGCTCAAAAATACGAATTGCTTGGTGAGTATTCCAAACCCGTTAGCCTTAAGGTACAGTCCGGAGCTCACCTTCGCAACTATGTATACACCCTTGTTTGCAGTATAGAACATATCAAGAAAATATTAAACTAACTCTAATCACTGGAGAACTGTTACACATTTACATGACTCAACTGAGCATAGGGTTTTACTGCAAAACAGTGCTCCGTATCATATTCGTGTCTTGCGTAACTTGTATACTAACACATGTGATAATCTGCACCAGGCCATGAATCAAGAATTTTTACAACATCCATACTACGCGCGTTATAAATTGCAATTATTTCGTGACCAAAGGTGGCCTGATTTCTTATTAGGTTCATAAACTTATTATTATTTGGTTCTGCAATATTAACTAACTCTAAGTCAAGTTAGTTAATATTAAGTTATGGAAATAAAAGAGCAAACACACATCATCACAACTAGGTTTCAGATTTTCTTAATTGCTTACGCAGTGCGAACGGCGCAGTGCTTCGGAAGAATTTGTGATTCAATTTGATTTGATATTATTTTTACATTTGGCGTAAGCATGACATTTTGTCTCCTTCGCGAGCGCAAAAAAAAACTCGACTACAACAAAACAGAATACAAAGATTTATTAAGAATGTTAGTGGTATAGTCAAAAAATCTTTATTATTGATTTCTGAAGAAGATAGTTTATTTTAATTGTAGTTAATTTTTTTGTTTTTTCTGTTGATGTGTTTTTATTTATTTTTCATATTATAAATTATACATAATCCCACAAGTAGACCCCACAAGTCTGATATATTTTCTAAAAAAAATATGAAGACTCCAAAGAAGGAATATTTTTCTTTCTTAATTAAATTAATTTTTTTTTAAAAAAAGTTGTTTATTTTGATTATTAATTTTCGTTGTTCCTATTGATGTATTTCCAAGTATTTATCATGCTATAAACTATGCGTTGAAGGCCCACTGAACTGATATATTTTTTTAAAAAAATATCATCTCCAAAAGAACCCATGTTTCCATATGGATTAAATTTTAAAAACTATATTTATTGAAAGTTTTATTTGTATTTTTAAAAATTTTCTTAAAATCTCTTAACCAAGTATTTAGAATTAAAAAATTGACTTACTAGTACAGTTTTTTATTTCTTAGGAAATTTTTTTGTTGTTTACACATAAATTATTAGGGAACCTATACTTTAGGTGCCCCTATGTTTCTCGCCAACTTGTCAATAGGTTAGGTGATGTTGAATATGGTACAATTTGCGTGATAGTGTTTTTAGCGTCATTTTGTTACTCCAAATTTGCACGAAAACATGTTTAGCGACAAAAAATCGCTAAATTTCGCCTAGGGCGCCATGAAATATAATTTTTCGCCAAATTATTTTATTTGTTAGATAGCTGGCGATTTTTTTAAAAGTAATTATCCATCTTACATGAAAATTATAAAAACTTCCTTTTAATTGTATGCCCTTTGCAGTGTTTAGTTTTATCACAATTATAAATGTTTTTTAACCTTTCAAAAGAAAAGAAGTGTACTTTACAATGTAGTACTGAACATTTGAATAAAAAAATACTATTGTGCAAATATAATTCTTTATGAGTAAATGCATTTTTAACCTTCTCTTCAACTGCAGTTATGATCCAGAATATCTGTTGGCATCCCCAACTTAACTTGTTTATATTCATTTTAAATTATAAATTCATACTGCCATGATATTTTTTGTTTGTTTTGAAATACATCTATTTCTTATTTGAAAATTAAGTTTATATTTTTTACTGCTCCTTTCACAGTATTGAGTAATTGTATTTATATTTAATATACCATTTTTATATTTCATAATAACAAATATATTGATACTGTTATTAAAATAATAGCAAAATGATATTTTATTTGTAATTACACTATTATTTACTGTATGAAGCAAGAAAGAATCAATAATCAACCAATGTTTTCAAATATAATATGTATTGGAATGTTATGTAATATTAAATAACATCTTAAAATCCTCCATTACTAATATTCCAAAATTATAAGTATTTTATTTCATAGAGTTAAAATGAATATAATGAAAAAAACTAATTGAAGAACACAATATTCCTTTGGATTATTCTTATTTAAAAAAAACGTCGCCAAATGTTGCAAATATTTTTTATCAAAATGTGAGGAAATAAAGAAGAGATACTTTGGAGCAAATGGATAAAACTTTATTTTTAATTCATATTCCAATTTTTTAATCATATTTAAAACTTGTATTTCTTTAAAATAAAAATATGAAATATGAATTTAAATTTAGTAATAGATGTAAAATCTGAGTCTGGACACTAATTGCAGTATTTGGCTGTTAATCTCAATATTTAGAATAATATTTCTTCATATAAATAATTTATAAGGTAAAATGTATGTATCTGAAAAACTCATTCATAATGTTTAGAATTGAAGAATAAATATTTGAATTGTGTTCTAATAAATTTGCAGTACCATCAAGGAAGTATAGAATTATTGAGGATTTAATTTCTAGAACATACAGTTAAATTTATTATAAAAAAATTCACCAAAAAATGTATTATGGTCTTAGATTTTATTTACCAATGACAGCCTGTGAAAAAAAATTTCATTGTGTTCTTAACTTTTTCTTTAATAAAAAAAAACAGAAATTTGGCATGATTTCTTATATGTTTGTCGTAATAGAATATACAAATCCAAATTTCATCATGTTTAATTCATGACAAGCATTTGGTGTTTTTCTTTTATTTGCCAGTAATGTAAAGTTTTCTATGATAAGACTGAATTTCTACTCATTTTATGAATTAATTAATATTTTATCATCGTTTTCTAATTAATTAATATGTGTTTATAATATATTTTGGATTTTTCTTATAATAAGAAGTATAGCATTTTCTATTTACTTTAGTGTAAGATTATGGCAGATAAAACAATATTTAGGTTGGTGATATTCATCAAATTTTTAAAAAGAAAGTTTTGCATCTTAATCAGGCATTTTAAAATACACAGATTTTGTTACTATAAACCCTAAGTGATTGTTGTGAAAATTTAAAAAAAAAAAACTTATTTGAAAATTATTAAAATATGAATGTTTTTTTCATAACAGAATCGAAAAATTGAGTTAAACTAGAGAAATAAAGATTTTTAATAACTGATTACTTCAATCATTTTTTACCTATATCATTAAAAAAGTTTAACTTTTTTCCTGATTTTCAGCATCATTTTGTGTCTAAAGATTATTTATTAACGAAATAATATCTCAATATGTCAGTAAATTTTCATTCATTTTATAGAGAAAATAAAACAAAATGGTCAAGAAGTGCAAAATATAAATAATAATAATAAAACATTTTTTACTTTATAACTTAAATTTTCTATTTCAAAAAGCTCATTCTTAATTTGTAGAATATTTTAGTTAAATGGCAGTAAAGTTTATGCCATCTGAAAAATTTTCAGTTGCAAGAACTCAGTGCATCAATTGCTTGCAATAATGAAGTTGAGCTATATTTAATGATGTTAAGAGAAAATTTTCAACATCTTCCTCATTAGTAATATTGGACAAATATAAGTAAAATTTTCATAACAAAGTTTTTGAATAAGCATATTCATATGTTATATATCTATATATTTTTCATTATTTGTTTCAGTCATGGAACAAGATGTGCTGGAGAAGTTGCTGCTAAGAGAGACAATGGTGTCTGTGGTGTTGGTGTGGCTTATGAATCTAAAGTTGCTGGTACTTATTTACATTTTATTTTATAAGGGAGTGTGTTCTATAGTTAGTACTTTTTTATTTAAACACATCTTCAATTAAAATTTAAAGTATTCAAATCAAATATACCCTCCTTTTATATTTAAACTTATGCTTTATATATGGCACTTTTAATATGGTACTTACATATTAATGTCACTGCCACCTGTTAGATCTGGAATCTTCAGAAAATTATTGATTTAATAATCTGATATCTTGGTGCAAAATTGTCTGTAATGACGCTAATATATGAGTACCAAAAATGTTAACAGGTAATAATGAGAGGAAAACATGTTAAATTTACTGCTAATTTTTTAATTATTGACTAATAACAATGATCTAAAGATGTCAATCTCTTGATAAGCATTTTTGAGAATCATCAAATATCATGTTAATTTTTTCAAAATAATTTTTAATTTTCTGTAATATTTTTTTCCTGTTTTTGATAATTTCTCTGTATATGAAATAAAATACTGAACTATATTAAGGTGTATATATATTCTTAAAATGTTTATTACTTTTTATAGTTACATTTGTTTTAAACTAATTATATTTATTAGAACATAAATAGTGGATAAAGTCAGTTTCTTTCTATCTCTTACTAAAAATTGTTATAGAAGATTCTCTGTTTTCTAAAGTTTAATATAAAAAGTAATATGATGTAAGGCATTGCATTATGTCATTTTTACATTATTGTATAAATTCAGTAAAGTATTTTGACATTTTGTAGAAAGTATTTAAATCCTTTTTATTCCATTATATTATGCCAATCTATTTATCAACATTTTTTATATTATTCCAAGAAAAATAATAATATAATTCAATGAAACAGTGTGAATCTGGTAGAACTATCAGTTCAGTGTTTCATAATTCAGTTCATGTTGTGTAGTGTGTATTTCTCTGCAAATCCTATGTACCACAATGTCAACTGAATGATTTTCACTTTGAGTCTCATTTTAAATTGCATGGATTTGAGTTTTTACTCATGCATAAAAGTTTTTAGTGGTTTAAAAACAAGTTCATGCAATATTTGCCTTGTATAGAAAGTAAGTACAGAATGATACACTAGCAAATTCATTTGTATCAAGTCATCACATTATAGAGTGGCATTACTCTGTTTTTTCTTTTTGTACATTCTATTGCATGATTATGGTTGACTCTCTCTTTTCCAATTAAACTCATTTCATTGTGAGGAATAATTATAAAAAAATTATCACAGTTAATATAGTGGTTTGTCTAAAATCAATAGGAAAGAAATATTTGTTCTGAAAGGAACATAGTTTTTTTTTTTTTTTAATAATTTGTTTTATTAAATACAGACTAAAATATTAAATGCTTGCTAAATTTGTGTGAATTTATATTTGGTACTTATATCAAATTAACTATTAGACTACTGAAAAGTGAGACCTTAGTGAGAAAAAATGAAGATAAAAAAAACTAACATTTTTCCTCTTTTCCATTTCTATGCATTTTCCTTTTAAATATATTTTTTGATGTTATAAAATTGTTGTGGAATATTGGTACATTATTAAAAAATAATTTTAATTTTCACAATATTTTGGATGCCTTTTATATTTAAAAGCATACCCGACAGTATTTCTTATTTTTCTATTTTGCACTTAACCTTGTGAGGGAAAGTAATCATGTAATATTACAAAAATAAAATTCCTTGTGTAAGTATATATCTATTAGTAAGTGTTATATTGTATTTTGCAAAGCAAAACAGCTCCTAGTAAATAATTTATAAAATTGTTTTGTAGTATTTTATTGTGTATTGCAAAAAAGAAAGAGATTGTATTATTTTAATAATATTTGATTGCTATTAAATTCTTGTAGAATATTGTTGATTATTAGTTAAAATATTGTGTTAATTATAATTAGTTAATTATTTGGTATTAAATACTGTCTTTGGTTATAAAAAACAAAAGGTTTGATGAAATAAAACTAATGATATTTTGATTATTTTTAAGGCATCAGAATGCTTGATCAGCCCTATATGACCGATCTTATTGAAGCAAATTCTATGGGCCATGAACCTAACTTAATTGACATTTACAGTGCCAGCTGGGGACCAACAGACGATGGCAAAACAGTTGATGGACCTCGAAATGCAACAATGAGAGCTATAGTTCAAGGTGTAAATGAAGTAAGACCTCTCAAGTATTTGAAAATTATAACAATCCTCATTTGAAGATACTTTTGAAATATTGGTTTCTTGTATTTTTATCATGGATATAAAAGTTTGGTACTGTCTTAACAAGGAAACATTTATTAATTATTTCAGCAAATTTTGCTGTTAAATCCTTAATATTTGGCTACAGCTGAATCCAGTGCCTGTGATAAATAACTCAATTTATAATTTGCATCAACATTTTTAAAATCTTGTACTATTTACCTAAACTGCATGATGAAAGAGTACATTAATTTTATTACTTAGTTATTATTGTAATTAAATTGTATTCTAAATAATTTTGTTGTTTCTTAAATTTAAAATGCTATTTTCTTTCAGGGTCGTCGAGGTTTGGGTAATATATATGTATGGGCATCTGGTGATGGAGGTGCTGATGATGACTGTAATTGTGATGGTTATGCTGCCAGTATGTGGACAATATCAATCAATTCTGCAATTAATAATGGAGAAAATGCTCATTATGATGAATCATGTTCTTCAACACTTGCTTCTACTTTTAGTAATGGAGCCAAAGATCCTCATACTGGAGTTGTAAGTGCACTTAATTCAAATAACTTTCTCTTTATTTATATTTGTCTATTTATGAACAGAAAGTTATTTGTAGACATCATCAGAAAGTTGCTTATAAATAGCAGAGAAATTAATAATTTTAATCAATCATTTTCAAAAAACAATTCTTTTGTTATAAATTAAAGCTGATTTTTAAAATTTGATTTTATGAATTTATAAAATAACAAAAAATATTAAACTATATATATATATACATATATAGTTCAGCTTTTCAACAGTTAATTCAAAAATTTTTAATTTAATTCAAGAAATTTTATTTTATGTGATCTCACTTGTTACTTTTGTTGTTGTATATATAACTGTTATGTATATATCAATAGTTCAATAGCTCCCAATCTAATGTGGGAGTAATTCTTAAGTGGTGCACAAAATCCATTCCTGTATTGTAAAGCATTATATTGGCAATTAAATAATTTCAGCATCAATTAAATGGTCATTAAAAATTATTGACATGTATTCTTGTTTAAATTAATTCTAAAATTTGTATGTGCACAACTTACTTATTTTACATTTAATATTTTCTGTAAGAAAATTTGTTTATTCAAATGGTTAAAACATTTTGATAAATTACTTTGCAGAAATGTGTGTGTGAATTTACTTTTGACAATTTTTTATATTAATGCTCAGCAGTACTTTTGATATGTGTACAAGTGGATCCATATACAATGCTGCTTTTAAAGAAGAAATTAAAATTATTAGACAAGGATAATTTTTTATTATTAAAGAGTATTCACTATCAATATCTTTAAAACTAAACAACAAGCATAAATTTTGATAAAATACCATCGTATAATAGTATTAACTTTTTTTCTAAAATTATATATATATATTACATACATATAAAGTTATACACAATGTTAAGAATATGTCCACATCAGAATTTTCTTTTACTTAGAGCATTTTTTTAAATGATAGAAAATAATTTATTCTATTTTAACTAATTTTAATTTTTTTCATTACTTTTTAACTGTATGTTAATTTACAAAATCTATAGTACAATAAATATTTCAGATATATGTTGCATTATTTTTTGTCATATTAATAGATTTTTTATTAGTTACTTAAAGCAAATTTCTTATGTAAGTATAGAGATAACATTTTCAATGTATGGAAATTTAATCAGTTTTTCTCTCTTTTATTACTTTTTATATCATATTTCGCTTAAAATTTGCCTTAAGATTCCATTTATTCCATTTAAGTTTAGTTCTTTCTTTAAATTTCTTGTACATTAAGGTTGCAAAAAATTAGGAAGCTACATTTGTAATAGGTATTGCATCAACTAGTATTCAAATGAAGCTCAAATATATTGAAAATTATTATATTATAATTATTGTATTATAAAAAGTGTATGCATATTTTATGACTGTAGAATAGAATTGATATCCTCAAATATTTTAAAGTATTTTTTTATTTCATAAAAATGTATAACACTCGTATTATTATTATTTTATATTAATACAAAATACTATGATTGAGATTACAGTAAGAGGACCAAAATGTATTAATAAATTTTGGAAATCTGTGATGTGAGAAAGATTGTTAATCATTGATATATATGATTATTGTATTATGTTCTAAAATCTATTACATTAAATAATATAGGCTACAACGGATTTGTATGGCAAATGTACAAAAACTCACTCAGGAACTTCTGCAGCTGCTCCTGAAGCTGCTGGTGTATTTGCATTAGCTCTTGATGCTAAGTGAGAAAAAATGCTTACATATTTTTGCTTATATTTTTTTATTAATAAATTGAAATATTTTCATGTCATATTAATATTTATCTTTTCAACTGATATTTGTCTTGTTTACCATTGATTTATGAGAAAAATGCAGCTAAATTATCAATTATCATTAGATCTTAGTGATTTTGTCAAAAGTTGTTTGTTTTAAAATAATTTCTATACAGACTTGATTTAATTACATGCACTATACTTTTTTTGAAAAGAAATCATATTTTTAGTTAAATAAATCATCATAAATTTAATAAATTTTGAAGAATCTTTAATGAGTTTATTTCACATTTTAAAGTAAGTCATCCTCTACAATTTGTCCAAATATAACTATGTAAAATTTTAGCATATGCTTTGAAATTTTTCATTTCATTATTTTCAAATTTGCAAGATTATTAATTAGCTCTTAATTTTATTTCTTCAGTCTGAAACTATTTTTAACTAACCTCTATTATTACAAATTAGCTTCTTTTTTTTATCCAAGTTTATAATTTTGAACTTTGTATTTTTCTATTTTGCCCAAAAAGTTGGAATAAAATAATTTGTAAAAGAATCTTGTGATTATATAAAGTTTGTTCTTATATAATATATTCTGTTGAAATTTTATCTTTCTGTGTATTTCTATTAGTATTATTAAAAGATGGGGGAAAAAACTGAACACTTATCAGATATACTTTAATTAAAGAATTTTTATAATTTATTGATTTTTAAGTACTTAATTTATTATTATAAAAGGGAAAATTTCTAGCTTTCATTAACTCAATTTTGCATCTAAGTCTGATTATTTAACTTGTATATAATATCTTAGATTATATTGGCCAGATTATGATTAGTTTATGTATAATATCTTATATAATGACACATTTTACTGTGCTATAGATACTTAGTTATTTTTAAATTTCTGTCAGGAATAGTAATGGACTCTCATTTTAATTCTTATTGGAAAAATATTGCTTGACTTTTATTAAAATATTGATTATACTCATTATAAATTGTACTCATTATATACCGAATTATTTTGTTAAATATTTACTAATTAATGTTTACATTACTTTTAAATAATTATTTAATGGACTGCCTAAAAGAGCTATAGGGCAAAAAAAGTTTATTGAAATAAATTCTAAAAAATATTATATTTTGAATTATTTTATAAAATCTTATTTATTTCTATGTTTATTGTTGTTATTTTGTTCCATGTTTGAAGCAATTCTCTTATTTCAATAGTTATCATGTAAGTTAGGTGAAGACAATGAAGAAAAAATTGTTTTGTTTTGAAAATGGTAGAACTTTTTCATAGGAAAAAGACTAATTTTTTGTTTGATTTTTATTTGTCAGTCAATGGGCTTATAAAACATGAGTAAACGTTGTCTGTTATTTATTATTATTTCTTTTCTCTGGAATTTTAATCATGCCATAATAATATGCATTATCATTCCAACTGTATGTACTGAATTCAAAAATTTTATTTTGATTTTGTTTTATATTAAGTATGTTCATAAATTTTCTTAACTTCTTTTAATCAAAGTGTTAAATGCTTAAGAAATGTTTTGTTTTAAAAATAAAATTTTTGATTTCATTTTTTTAACTGAATAATGCAAAAAAAATGCTATAAAGAAATTTATTATTTTAAAAAAATGTTTTTAAAACAAATGTTATATTGTTATTGTTTGTATCTAATATTTATTCATAATTTTAAACAATTAAATTTTTTTATTATGATGATTTAGAAATTTCAATTAATAAATTTTCAGTACTTTTTTGTTAAATTTTTCATGTAATATTTAATTTGTTGAAATATTTAACAAATAACAATAGTACTTATTTGAAAAATATTTTAGGGGTACTAATTATTTTAAATTGCGTGCAACTGCTAATTTTTGCTCGGTAAATAAAATTTGTTCGTTATTTAACCTCCTGATTGTTTTGATATTAAGAAAAAAATGTTGCCAGATATATACCATTTAGGAGAACTGTAAGTTTTTCATTCAAAATATAATTTTATTTACTTATTTGAACTCATTGGAAACAGTCAATAAAATAATAGAACTGCATTTTCTGTTTTCAATATGAAACTCTAAATCTTTTAGTTTATATAATTCTACAAGTTGCAATACTTTTCACTATATCACTAAAATATATCATTTTACTATATTAAAAGTTTTTCATTAAAAAATATCTAGTCTAACTAATATATAATATACTTATTTAAAAAGATTTAATTATGGTGTTCACTGAAAACAACTTATAATTTTTGTTAACAAAAACAGTAGGTGATTTTATTTATCCAAGTTTTCAAAATAAGTTTATAAAAATTCAAAATTTTCTGACTTATGAAATTTATTAAATTATATTGGTTTTACAAACTGCTTATTGGAAATGCATTCATATATCAGCATGTTTATTTAGAGATAGTGCAAGAAAAATATTTAAAACTAAAATATCCGATATTTTAATTTATTAATTTTGAAGATAACTTTTCTGTAACAAAAATGCTTAGAATTTTTTCTTTTAAAACGATTAACTGAAATTTGTGTGACTAACCAAATTTATATAAAGCTAAGAATTTATATAAAGTTAAGTATTATTTTAAATAAATTTGTTTTTCAGAATCTATTATTAGTAATTTAATTTTTATCATAAATCAACATTTTCAGATTATGCAAGTTTTAAAAGTAAAAATTACTTATGTACACTTATATATTAATCAGCTGATATAATTGACAATTAAATATACTATTAATTTTTCAATGCTTTTAAGAAAAAGTAAATGTTTTTAAATGTTAAGTTATGATTTATTGGAATTTTATTATATATAATATTGGGTACTTTCTTTTATTATATCGGGACATTCAGATGCAATTAAATCCTCAGTTTTTAATCAAAATTTTGCAATAGGAAAAATAAAAGCATTTATTTATCATTTCCAAAATATTTATGACATGGTTAGTGTAAAGAAAAATCCAAAGAAAAAGGTATTTGTTGAATTAATTTCCATTTTTTATATATAATTTCCAAATTTTTTCATATCCATGATGAAATTTATTTAGAATTAATTTAGCAAAATTTTTATTCAATAAAGAGGATTTGTGACTTTGAGCCTTTTGCCAAATTTAGAGAAGAAATTTACAAAATGTCTGACCTTGATAATAAAAAAAAGACATATTATTAGTACTTACATTTCAAACATTCTATAAAAAAATTGCCCTTTCTTTTTTTCAGTCCTAATCTGACTTGGAGAGATGTTCAACATCTGACTGTGCTAACTTCCAAGAGAAATTCCTTGTATGATAGCAAAGGCAGATTTCACTGGAACATGAATGGTGTTGGCCTGGAATTCAATCACTTGTTTGGATTTGGAGTTTTAGATGCTGGAGCTATGGTGGCTTTAGCTAAAATATGGAAAACTGTTCCAGCTCGATATCACTGCGAGGCTGGTGTTGTTAAAACACCTCAGTATGTTTTACTGTTTAATTAAACTAATTTTAAAAGTTAAGAAAAATTTAATCAATTTAACAAATTTTAAAAATTTATTTTTAGATTTTTTACAAGGTATTTTTTAATATATAGTATGTATTCTGTCATTGCCAATAAATGTAAAGGAGTTTGTTTTAAATTATGGATTATATGTATGCACTGTGGAATTGAAACAAAAATTTCAAATGGAATTTTAAAAAATTAAATTTATTTATCAATTAAAAACATTTTTCCTTTGTATCATCTCTGTTGGTTTTAGTCTAGTTATCTGTTATGTGCATAAAATGATTATTGAGTCACAAATAAATCAAACCAATCATTTGTACTATCATTCAGTACTAATATTGTAGCTGTTTTAAATGAAAGAAAATGAATTGTTTAAAGTCCTTCATTAAATTATTTTAAATGAATTATAATTATTTACGTAACTTAAGTAAATATAACTGGATATTATTTTAATTCCTTCTTTACTTCTGAAAGGTTAGGTCCCTTTTATTCATGTAGATAGAATGAGAAATCTCTCATTTTTTATGATATTTTTATGACAGAAAATTTAGTAATTTAATATTGATAAATGATTATGTAAACTAAAGCTATTCTCGGTGTATTAGACAATTTATGTAAATACTTTAAACTACAAATTTCATATGCCTAAAATTAGTAAAACTAAAGAAGAAATTAGCACTCACCAATTGCTGCGTCACTGTTAAGATAATCTTTCTTAAATTACTTTTGTTTCTTGTAAAATAAAATTAGTTCCTTGTTAATAATGATGCGGAAGTGGCAGCCAAATAGTTAGCCCAGTAGCCCTTGGTTAAATAATTCCTAGGATTAATTCCCACCTCAGGTTTGACTATTTGTAGTGGTTCAGAATCCTATTTTAACTATAGGTCCCGATCATAATAATTCTTGTCTGTGAAAAGTGACTGTTGAATGTGACAAGCCAAGCCAAACTTTGTCAATGATGTCATTGTCTTTTTTGCATAAAAATGATGACATTTTAGACTAATGTAATGTTTCTTAAATCAATCATATTGTATTGTTGCTCAGTCATATATAATCCCATATTTCAAAAATAAAAAGGAAACAAAAATTGTTGCAGGAGTTGCATTTAAATGCATGTTATCTTTTGATTGATGTAGTTGAAGCATTGAACATCAATCTTGTTTTTACTCATAATTTTATAAGTTATACATACTGATGATCCCCAATAATTTCAAGAAATTTCCAATAGTTGTTTGAATATTGTTCTCCTTTATTATAATCCTTAGGACATATTAATGCAAATCTATTTTCAAGAAACTGATTATTTTGTTTGAACATTTAATGTCATCATATTACTGGTATAAACCATTTTAGCTTAACTGAATGTTTACAAACAATTAAAGAAAAATGTAAGTGTTATTGTTTATACTTTATAACAGAGTGTGTGAGAGAAATATCCAGAAAGACTTAATTCCACTACAGAAGTAATATATCATGTTTTGCGATAAATTAATCATAATGGTTGATTCTTAATTAAGTAAGATGCATTTATCTGTTAGTGTAAAATTGATGTTAAATCTACTAGAATAAATGAAAGAATTGTACTTATAGATGTACATAATGATTGTCCTGCAAAATGTCCAAATGCTTATTTAGCTCATATGGTCATTTATTTGTAGACAATTCAAGCATTTAAAGAATATAAATAGCTTATAGATATTATAATAAGGAAACCAAATTTAAATAGTGACTCATCCTTAACTTCTCACACACATTCATTTATGTCTTGAAGACATTCTTGTTAACTATTTTTGAATCCATTTTTAGTAATATGAACTATTTATATTTTACATTTTAATGATATTAAAACAACTGTTTAGTAATAAACAGATTTAAAATTATTTGGTTTTTTATTTAAATATTATTTAAAACTTTTATAACCTTGTGTTTTCTTGAGTTCAACATCTGATTCTTTAGCTTTCAGTTCAACAGTTTGTAACTCATTTCTCATTTGCATTTAGCATTAATATCAACTAAATGTCTAGCAATTTTTAACCTAATAGGCCAACATATAAGATATATAACCATGTATCCATTTGAAAATAGCAATTATTTAAAATAAGGTTTGTAATGAATTTTGATATCTGCTGTAAATAATATAATTAAAAGTTTATTATCTCTTTCATTTATTTATAACTGGAAGTTTTTTTTTTTTTTTTTTTTGTAAAAATGATTAAAAGACATGATATTCTTCCTGAAAAGTTACTAATAAAATTATGAAGAAAGCATTGTATTTCAAAATGTTCTTGTTAACTGATGTTATATTGACATACTATTAGTGTTATGAAAGTTATTTGTATTTTACATTTGAATGAAGTTAAAAGTAATTGCTTATGAAATTTTTTTTCTATTTGAAGATTATTATTTTGCTTAATAATTTATAAAAAGCATTTTTTTAGCTATTTATTATTTTTATCTTGTTTTTTGTCAGTGTCACTATAGATGTGACAAAAAAAGCTAGCTCAATGTGAATCATATAATTATCATAAGACAACTGATTTTCACTTGAACTATATTTATTTATTATTCAAAGCAACAAGTAATTGTTCTTTATAGAGTTTAGTTCCTTCTTTTTTCAATTTTTAACTATTTCACTGTCGCATATGTATTTATTAACTTAACTAAGCTTATTATAGAAAATTTATTATTTTACTTGTCTGTAAAGAAGATATTGAATAATAACGTGTTATGTATGCAAAATATTATATTTTCTGTATAAAATTTGAATATTTTTCTCATTTTTTTAATTGACATTAAATAGCAAATGCTGACTTTAATTAATTATTGAATAATTTGGAATTAAGATCTTTTATTCAAAAAGCCATTTCATATTCTAATTTAATTAACTATGAATATTAACACAGTGCTTAAATTTGTTTTTAATTAAATTATTGTATATATTATACTAATACTTATAATGAAAAAATGTTTTTTTTTTTTTTTTTAATATATCTGTTATAATCTTTTCTTAATTTTAGACAAATTTTATTACCATAATTTCGAAACAGCTATTTTTTATATTTGCTTATAAATAATTTGAAAAATAAAAATTACAAAATTAAACATTTAATATAAGAATAAAATATTGCATGTAAATCTATTGTTTTGTCTTAAGCTAAAGGGAATTTAATAAATTAATATTCAATTAAATACTGATTTTATATATTTTCAAATTAAGCATTATTATAAAATAATATAAATAATTTTAATATTAAAGTGGTTAGATGTATATTTAACTATATTGAACTCTGTTGAATGCACTGGCATTTAAATAAATTGACTCTTGATATTTTATGCATAAACTTATTCACACACACACACAAACAAATTATAAAAATTTTTCTTGACAGAAATTATCTAAAGGCTTTACTTTGACATTTATATTACAATGTATATATTTTGATTAATATCATCGTGTCTTCTGTTTAAAAGGGAAAAAATTCTTAAAATGTGCAATTTTTTAAAAATTTAGATTATAAGTATTTTTTATTCCATTTAAGTGTGTATATTACTTTCATCCTTCACTACAATATTTCTAAAAATAATTTTCATGTTTTCATATTAATTTTTTTCTTAACTATTTTTCATGAAAGGTTATAAAATATTAGCTTTATAAATTATAATAAGAAAAGAATACTATATTCTTTTTACTTGTTATTGTTAAATAGAAATCAGTATGACTTTAATAAAAAATTTTAAAGGATTTTTTTAACTGATTTTGTTTTGTTTTCAGTATTCTATAATAAATTAATGCTTAAAATTTGTTAAGTGTATTTAGCTGTCATTTCATTTATATTTGTTTTGTTGATTAATAGTTGCTATATAACTTTAACTAAAAAAACTAATTTCTTAATTGAAAATTATTTTTCTCTATATAAGTTGAGAAAAGTAGTAGTAGTTGTGTCATGAAAAGTATACCTTCCCACCCCCATTGTATTTTAGCTTCATTAGAAGTAAGTTTGCCAGAAGTGAATTGATTATAAGTTTAGTGGTCTTTTGATTTACATCAAAAAATTTTTCTTTGTTCAATTTTTACAATCCTTCCAAAATTAAATTTATAATTTTTTCATTTATCTTTTTTTTAAATATTTTCCTAAAGAATTTATGAAATTCAAGATATTTTTATTTTAACACATTTAGAAATATTACATCTTAATTTGATTTTCTGGAATAATACTTTTTTCTGTGTTTTTTTATTATTATTCCTTTTTATTATTATATTAGTACTTTTTTATTATTATATTTTAAATACTTTTCTATTATTATATTAATTAAATGTAAATTATATTTTTGTGCAATTTGAATCCTCCTAATTTAAAGATACTTTACATTATGAGCTGTTTTGGAAACCATAAACATTTTAGCTTCTGATTTTGTTCATTGTTATAGATATAGTTTTATTAGATTTTTCATAATTTTTATTATAGTTATATATCATTAAGTTACATTTTTCCATGTATCCAAATGAAGCTTAAATATTTCCATCATATTGTTATGAAATTCTCATTTACTTCTGATTTTTCGATTCAGTTCAGAATGTGTGTGACTAATTAGCACTAATATTTAATATTTAAAATTATAGAGACAAATTTCTTATTAAAAAATCAATAATATTTGAAAGATGAAATAAGTACTGACTTATTCTAAAACTTAAAATATTGTATAATTAATTAGAATGCTTTTTCTTCATTTATGGTGTAATTTAGAACATTTTTTTAAATTATAATTGTTTTTTTTTTCCTTTCTAGTAAAATTTTAAATAATGCAAGCACTCAGATTTACATAGACACTGATGCCTGTAGTGGAAAAGAAACAGAAGTCAATTATCTGGAACATGTTCAAGCTATTATAACCCTAAATGCTAGTCGACGAGGAGATGTAACTTTATTTTTGATATCGCCTATGGGAACAAGGTATATTTATTTTGTTTTCCTTTTAATATGCATACACATAAATAAAGTCCTTATTATTTCACTTTTCAGAATAAACTTTGTTGCTTTAATTAGTGTAATTTATTTAAACAGCATATTTTCTATCTATATAATGCTCTTGCTTAAAAGGATATAAAAAAATTTGTAATTATATTATATTATTTGTTTAATTAAGATGTAAATTATGCATTGAATTTCATCAACTAATAGTACCTGATAAAAAATAATTTTATGATTTCTTTTATGAAAGTACCTTTATTTTTCAATGTTAGTTTTTAAATATCAATTTTGTTTGCAACTTTAAAGAACTTATTACATAAAAATTAAGAATTTATATTAGAAAATTTTAAAATATAGTAAAAAATCTTGAATTTAATTGTTATTCTATTAAAAAAATTTAAATTTATGTCAAAAAATTTTTATTTACTTCAAATATCTTGTTAATAGAAACTTCCTTTACGTAATAAACGCATTGTATTTTGTCATCTGTTTGTTGTATGATCTTTCTCATAATCTTTTTTACCTTTGTTTCAATAAAACTTCCTTAATTTGCGAAAAAAAGAAAGAAATATGTAACTTATTTTTCACCTTATGTTTTAGTATTAATTGTTAAAATTTTAGAAAAATTCATCTTTAACTCTGCAGTTTTGGGTGTGACTTTTGAAATGTTTTTATATCAATATTAGCCCTTAACTACATTGTTAGTTCTGAAAAGTAAATTTATTTTTAAAATAGTTTATTTTTCATATTTCATTTTATATTTATAAAGCCATATCTAATATTTGTATTTAAAGCATTGTTATTTTAATTAAAATTGTAGTCTAAATAGCAGGAAAACTTGCGATGTCATTATTTTATATATAATAACTGATAACAAAAATTTTTCATCTATTTGAGCTATTTATACTATTAGAACAATTTTACCTAGCAAAAAGTAATTTCTCTTGAGATTAATTTTGATTAAGAAGTTCTATTACTAATTTTAAAAGTTTAAAATAATCTTGTTAATGGCAAACATTTCTTATATCAGATAATTCTTATAAGTCTCTGAAAGTTTCATAACCTTAAACAATATTGTTTAGTTCCATCAAGGTATAATGACATTCATGCTGATAAGAAATTTTCATTTTGAAATGAATCCTGAAGAAAATCATTGTATCTTCCAAAATTTATTAAATACTTGCTGAAAAGAATTTTATTTTGTATCTATACTGTATATAGTATTGTTTTAATTATATTTGAGGTTTTTTGAGATTGCATATGCAAATATTTTTGCATTTTTTGCAATTTTCTTTAAATATTGAAATATTAAAGAATGTTGCACAAATTTCTATAGTTATAACATTTAAAAGACTCTAGAGTATAAATAATTTATTTCAGTGTTTTAACTATCATGTTTATTCTTCTTCTGAGCTAATGGGCTGATCTAAAAGTGAAATACTTGAAAGTCATCAGCTCAACAGCAAAAATATTTTCGGAGGAAATTATAAAAAACCAAAATGTTATTTAGCCATATTAAATAGGTCTTAAAAATAAGTACCCCTACACTTACTCAAATTACTTCTCGTAGCTTAGATTATATAATTTATGATTTATAGCTCATTTGCTATATCAGATTTAGTGTCAGAAATTAATAATTCTTCAGAAAAAACATTTCTTTTTTCTCTGATACAATATAATTTCATAAATGCAAACATTTTAAGTAACTCTAAAATGATAAATGAAATCAATTATAAAAGTATCTGAATTATTGGATTTGTAATTTGAATAAAATTAATTTTATCAATTGAAATGAAATCTGTAAAAATTACTTTATTTATATATAAAAAATTTAAGTAAAAATATTTAAACTTAACTTAATACAAAAAACTACTGAACTTGAATTATCAATTATATCATTAGTATATTAAATTTTACATAAGTGCATAGTTTCTTGGAACCTGTAAAAAATATTCTAGCATCTTTAAGAAAATTTTGCAAGTGACACATTTGCAGATTACATAATACTGGTGACCTGAAGCAAAAGGTATTCAACAATAGAATCTGAAACTATTGAAAAGGTGACGAAACCAGTCGGCCTTGTTGTTAATTAAAATAAAACTATATATATGCCAGTTACAAACCCAATTCTTCAGCTAACCTTTATATTGGAGCTTTTGAGTTTAAAATAGTTAAAGAATTTATTTATCTAGAATCTTTATTTAACAGAACCAATGACACACCCTTCCAGACATTAAAAAAATATAGTTGCAGCAAATAAAGTTTTTTATACATTAAGGCATTTTCTAAGATCCAGATTTTTATCTAAAAAAAACACAATTTTCTATAAGACCTTTATTCATCCTGTGATAACTTATATGTCGGGAAGATGGGCCATGACTATGGGAGAGAAAAGGTTGCTTAGGTATCTTTTGAACGTAAAATTAAGCTTTGAACGTAAAGTAATACTGAACTGAAATAAGCCAATTCAAATGGGTTGGACCATGTCATCCACTTGAGCAACAGTACATTAAAAGAAATCATATAACACAAGAAGAGAAAGACTTAGTCTTTGATGGCTAGATGCTGTAGCAGATTGTTTGGTCCTCAAAAAAGAATTAGAAGAGTTTAATTGTTAGTAGAAGTAATCGAAAACATCTGGTTCACAAAGCTTTAGGTAGTAAAGAAAATTTTTAAATAGGTAATTTACTTACAAGTATTAAAATCATTTAATATTGTTTGAAATGTTAAACTTGTAATGAAATGCAGATATCATTTAAAAGAGATCTTGTTTTTTTTCCCTCAATTAAATGTAGTTACAAAATTATGTCCATTTAAGATCAAACTAATAAACCAAATTTTCAAAAAATCTATTTCCTGATAAATAACAAATTAAAGTTTTATTTGGAATTAAAAAAAGAAAACAAATATACAATTAAAAAGTCGATGGATTTCTTATTAATTTAAATCATTTTCTATTTATTAAGACCTCTACAAATTTGTAATTGCTGGTTACAGGTCAATGATACTCAACAAACGTCCGAATGATGATGATCAATATGATGGGTTTACCAAATGGCCGTTTATGACCACTCACACCTGGGGAGAAGGACCTAGAGGAAGGTGGACTCTGGAAGTCAGGTTTGATGGACAAGTACCACAGACTGGATACATTAGAGAATGGACTTTAATGGTTCATGGGACTCGTGAAGCACCTTATAGAGATTTACCTGTGGAAGATGATAATTCAAAACTTGCGATTGTAAAAAAGGCTCATGAAGTTGGTTATAAAATATAAAATGGTATCTCTTATACTAATGTTGCCAGGTTAATTTAAGTTCCAGAATTTCCATATATTGAATAATTTAGTTTTGTTTGTACATCACTTGTAATCATTGGCATGTTCCAACATTTTATTTTAAACTCTTAATTTTTGTAAGCTTTTTTTCAATAAAAGTAATAACTATAAATTTTCTTCTGTTAGATATAAAATTTATATATTTTAAATCTGTTTCTGTAGTTGATCTTTGGTTTAATGTCGCTTTCTTGCTATATTATTTGTTTTTTATACTTGTTATATTAAGTTATAATAAATTGAAGATCTAGCTTCAAAAACAAGCTCTCTGTAATTGTTAAAAATCATAAAAACTTCAAAAAAATGTGATAGTAAAGACTTTTATAATTGCAGATAGCTCTTGTTCAAAACTTTTTATTGTTACTGCAGGCAATAAAAAAACATTTGCCCATGTTGCTTATGAGAGATTTTTCCATCATTTCACAGTGGAGAAACTATTTCTTGAAAACTGAATTTAAATAAAAGTGTGTGATAATTATGTTTCTGAGCAAATGTTAAAAAATCTTAATGGAGTCTATTTTTTATGCATTAAAATTATATTTTTCACTTTTACAAGATATAAACATTGCTCATTTTTGAAGCAATATCTTCAATCAAAATTTCCTTAAACCTGGCAACAATAGTATTATCCTAGGCCACTGCAATGTTGTTTTTTGAAAAACTTGCTGCCTCCATTTTAAGTTGCTTGAATTCTGCTCTTTAAAATAAAACAGTAAAATAGAATTTTGCTATAACATCTAAATTGCTTTTTATAATTTAAGTTCAAATTATTTCAAAAACTCTTAAAAATATATTGTCTCAATTATTTTAAAATTTCTTTCTATTGAATATTACATATGTAATTAAAATATTAACAATATTGAAATAGAAGAGAAAAGGCCATTTGAAATCAAATTTCTTTGTAATATGAAAATTGAACATAATTTTTTTTTTAACTTTTTGTGTTTATTTTCATGTTTGCTTATTTAGTTTATTTAGAATCTATTCTTGGAATTAAATTTAATTATCTTAGTAAACTAAATATGAATTTGTAAAATATATTTCATTCTTACTCTGTTTACAACTTTATTTTATTCTTAATTTCCTGTTTTTAATTATTATTATTCCTAGTCATTTTAATTCATTTAATGTTATTAAATTAAGTGTTATTTATTCAAATTTTATTATTATTTATTTGAAGTATCTGATATTATATGAAATACATATTTGTATTTTAAAGCAAATATATTATTAGTCTGATATGTAAAATAAGTGGAATATTTATTTTTATTGTAAAAAGCTTGTTCCTACTGTATTCTAAAAACGCTATTATTTGTTCTGTGAAATTAACATATACACTTGTTTACTGTATGATTTATTTTCCTTGTTATTAAAATGTGAACGTCATGATTATATTATTATCGTATCTATGCAATTTACATTCTCCTAAACCAAACGTTGGTTGTCTTTCAATATATTCAAAATAGTAACTGTATAAGCACTTTCAGAATTACTATAAAAATATTAAGTGATATGTAGAATTTTTTTCGAAAATGCAGCTGTTTTACATTCTATGCAGGTGAAATAAATTAGTTTAGAACAACTAGTATATTCTCACCATTTCAAAATGTTTTGTTTAGTTTTATGAATGTTACATATCTGTAAAAGAAGATGTGCACAAAACAAAAATAATATTATTAATCCTAAAAATGTTATATATAAACATAATTAGTGTTCAGAATATTTTCATGTCACATTTTCAAAAATAATTTCTGTCATATTTTTTAGCCTTTTTTATTATAACATTTTTTACATTTTACACTTTGAAAATGATAATTTTCTCTTCTAGAACCTAAAATATAAAAGAAAAACTATTAATATTAAAGTAAGAGTGTTTAGCATTACATATTGGTAAATTTTTTCATTATTTGCTTAAACTATATTTGCTTTTGAATTTAATTCGTTGAAATAACTATAAAAATATCAAAATAACAAAATGTGTTTTAAAGCACAATTATATTTCATTAAGTACTAAAATGTAATATACAGAAAATTTTGTAAATCGCTTTTTTCATATTTTAAAAGTATTTATATTCTTTATATTTAAATATTTATAGTCTTTCAATAAAAGTTTCTTATATTGTTCTTACAAAATAAGCTTATTTTCAAATAAGTTTTGTTTGATTGCATATTAAATGACAGTACCAAATTAACTTCTGATAAGATATCTTCCTAAATCTCAGAATTACTTGTAATATTTCTGTTTTCAAAATCATTACAAATATAACTCACGAGAAAATTATCATTCAATTATACCTCTCTATTCTCTTTATTTATTATTGTTGCCTCTTTATGATTTTGATTTTTATTATTATTTATAGTATTTTAAAAATAAATTTTTTCCACAAAAAAAGAAAAAGATGTTACAGTTGTAATGAAAATAACGACTTCTTGATAAGAATATTTTTTTACAGAATGTATTTATATCTTTCTTTAACATTTATGGTATTGTGACATATTTTAGTAATAAACAATTACTGCTTCATGCTTTTAATCTAAGTTTGAGCTCAATTATGTAAAGTTTGATTGTTTTAAAGCAACTCAATAAAATTGTATTAATAGAATTATACTTTTGTACATATATCCCGATTGTTAGTTTAACATGACATAATTTGTTGTTCAATTTAACTTCAAAATATATTTATCATGGAAAGGTATGAACAGAAGTAATTTTACTTAGTTCAAAGCCAAAAAGTCAAAGTCTTTGTGCAGCTACATTATATATTTGTGCATATACATTTTAAGATCACTAAAAAATATCAGAAGAAAATATTTCAATATGTTATTTTATTTTCATTTCGTAAAATGTTAAAGAATTTCTGTTGACTTGATTAATATAACTATGTAATAAAACTATTTACAAAATTTTTAATTTTCCTGAAGAGTATTAATTATTTCAATATGTATGTTTTCTAACTTTGACTACTATTAAAATCTAAATTTATAAATGTTTATAATATTTTTAAGCATCTTGATTCTTTATAATTACCATTAGTTTTGATATTAAATGATGAAATTTTAAGAACCATAAATCTCTTGCTATCAATTTAGTCTCTTTCATTTAAAGTCTTAAGTCTTTTTTATTTTATTCTTATTTTACATCAATGATTTGTTCACAGGATAATCAATATGAGAAAAAGCTGATTAATTTCCTAAATACTTTTATGTTACTCTAAAGTGTTATCTTTTATGTTAGTATGTTATTTGAAAATGACATTCTGATAAATCTTTAACTGCAGATACTTGCGTGTATGGGAATTTAGAAGATTCTCTTTCCTGTGTAATATTAGTCAAATTGACTACCTAATGTTTAGTGCTCTTACTTTCAGTTCATATGTTCGAATTTTGCCTTGCAAATAAATGTTTGTTGTTGTTTAGAATCCATTTTGAACTATAAGTCCTTGTTGTATCACTCTCTTTGGATGACCATAAAATAATAAACAGTACTGATAAAAAAATTTCCTTTTAAAAATGTGCTAATATTATGTCACAAAAAATTCAAATCACTTATTTTACTATTTAGCTGTCTTTTCATTCTATAGCAGTCCTTTAAAACAGCTCTTACGTTTCACTCGAAGTGTAAATGGTTTTAAATCTAAGTCTTTGCTAATTTCTTGAAATTTGACTTATAAATATCCTTATTTTTATAAGTTGACACTGAAAAAAGTACTTTTGTTAAAGTCATGTTTTTATTTTCAAGGATTATTTTGCTGCTTAATTGCTTTATTTCCACTTTTAATTATAAAAAATACATTATATATATATATATATATATGTTGAATAAATTCATTCTTATTATAGTTTTCTAAATGCACAAATATATAATGTTGCGACCTGTAAATGTGTACTCTTCATACTATATAAATATGCATATTTTAGTAATATCAGAGTGTTAAATTGTCAAAAAAAAAACTGGAATCGAATGCAAATCTGTGTAAAATGAACCAACATGTGCATGTGTTTTGCAAAATCTATTTGTTGAGATTGATACACGAATAAAACGTTTTGAAACCAGTATGATACATTCTGTGAAACTAATTCACAAACATGCTTTATTGGGATTTATTTCATTTTTCTGTTTAGAAACACATGTCCTAATCTTTGTAGATGATGTATGTTTTCAAAACTGCATGTGTAAACATTAAATGTTCCCGCCGAATTATCCAGTCAATAAAGTATTTAGACTTTGCATGCAACTGCATTTTCGAGTGGATTACCAATATTTACCCTTATTGATAAGAACACAGAACAGTCAGCTCTGGGAATGATATTTATACAAAGGCAAACTTCATAATATTGCCAATAACACTGATATAGTGACAGTAATAAAGATTCCTTAGTCGTTATTGTTGCAAAAGATTGATGCCCACTTATGCTTTTCCTATTTTTTAAACTTATATATTGAATTGAATAATTAATAAGATCAAAATTACTATGGTAGTTGAATTTCTTACTTTAATAATTGATTGGTCAATTTGTAAACCATGAGATGTTATTACATAATGTTTACGTAATTCATGAAAACAAAATAATTTTTGCATTTTAATTGTCCATGGCGTTTGATAATTTTCTAAGTTTCGAGATAATTTTCAATTTATTTAATTTTAAAAAATATATCTCTTACATTAAGAATTTGAAATATCACTTTTATAAATAATAAATTATTATTATTTATTTTAAGTAGGTATACTGCAAGTACGTAGTATAGTAGTGAAGTAATATTTGTTGATTGTTTCAAAGCACAGTATTCGTTCTTATGATAAGTGCTGCTAACATTCAGCTACTTTCTTGTATCTTGCAGGAAATAATTTTAGGGATCTTTGAATTAATTTTATTAAAATAAAGTTTTACTGGTACAAACTTAAGTAACAATCATCTCTAAGCTTTAAATTCTAATTAATAATTCTACTACATCAATGTATTTCTATAGAATATATACGAAAGTATCGGTTACTAACCACTATAGTACGCAGCTGGACAATTTCTAAGGACGGATAACACTATCATCCATAGCAACCACAAAATGTGGAAAATTAGAATAAGTGCGGGATATAGTAAGAAGAAGTATGCGTATGCAAATTTTTTTCCACATCTGTTCATCACGTGATAACGTTCATAAGAGCTTTACAGGTTTTGACGCGTGTGGACAGTTGTTGTTTCAAGTCAAAGTTTTACAGGAAAGATTTAATAGACGAACTTGAAATTTTTGGCATGTCTTCCCAACATCACTTAGATGATTTTATGCGCGGCCGAATTAATGGAAAGATTCAAGAAGGACGAAAAATAACATATGTTGCCAGGGTGTTTGACATCGCTCACAGCGTTGTTTCACTGCTGTGGAAGTTATTTAAAACTACTGGAATGTGTAGTAGGCGGCACGGGGGAGGTCGTGTTAGAAGTACGACACCTGCAGAAGACAGATATATTGTCCTATCAGCAAAAAGGAACAGGCGCACCACAGCTCAATAGGTGGCAAATCAGTTTCTTGCTGCCTCAGGAAACCAGATCTCCCGAAAAACTGTTGCTAGACGTTTGAGGGGAGGAGGACTATACGCCCGCACACCTGTTGTGTGTGTCCCATTGACCAGACAGCGCCGTACTGCTCGTTTGCAATGGTGTCGTGAGCATCTCAAATGGACTGAACTGGATTGGGCATGCGTATTATTCTCAGATGAAAGTAGGTTCAGTCTGTCATCATATTGTAGACGCCAACTGATCTGGCACAAGAGTGGTACTACTTATCGTCCAGAAAATATCCAGGAAAGGGACCGATATCCGACATGCAGTGTCATGGTGTGGGGCGGCATCATGATCAATGGTCGCACACACCCCTATATGTGATTGCGAATGGGACTATGACGGGCCAACGATACATTAATTAAGTTCTACTTCCTCATGTTCGTCTTTTCCGTGGTACTGCCGGTGATAAATTTGTTTTTATGGACAACAACGCAACATGTCATCGAACACTCGCTGTTCAGGATTGTCTAGATAGCGAGAATATTCAACGCCTCGTATGGCCATCACGTTCTCCAGATCTAAACCCCATTGAAAATGTGTGGGATGCTTTGGGGAGGCAAGTTGCTGGTCGAAACTATCCTCCGACAAACAAGAACACCCTCATCCGTGCGCTCCCAGAGGAATGGGATAAATTGCTTCAACAGCTGCTGGATAATATTGTGCAAAGTATGATACGACGTGTGGAATGTTGCATCACACTCCACGGTGGACGTATCCCGTACTGATACCTTTTTTCAAGGTGCCTGATGACTTTTTGATGCATTTTTCCATATGCACCATCAAATGAATATTTTTTTTTTCTTTCAGATGTTTCACAGTTTTTGTACTTTCCAGAACAATAAATATTCTTTATTCTAGTGTCTGAACTGTATGGCAACTATATTTTATCCTACTAGGCCTCATGTCTCGCTTAATGTTATGCTACATTGCAATTTGTGATCCGTCCTTAGCAATTGTCCAGCAGTGTAGTAAACTACCGTCTATAACAAAGCTAGTTTTCACTTTTTACACTTCAAGACAACTGAAATTCATTCCCACCCCCATTATGCAAATAATAATTTTAATAAAATTAAGAAATTTTAAAGATATTTTTATGTTACAAATAAGTATTACAAATAATATTCTCACTTCTGTTATATAATATTCATTTATAAAAAAAAGTAAATATTATGTTTATAATAATGATAGAAAAAATTTTGAACCAGAAATGTATTATAAGTTTTAAGATTGGTGTAATGAAAGATAATGAACGCCTTTTTTTATTGCTGAACTTGATTTTAGAATAAATGGCTAAAAATTCAAATCATTAAATGATTTTGCGATGGTGTTAATTTCATTGATAAAAATGTTATAAAAATGCATTTGTTCTCACGAAATTGAATTAATATTCCATCAATAATAAAATAATAATCAACCCAAATGCCTAAATTTGCGTTAGGTATAAGATGATGGAGTATTGTTGTCTTTACAAACATTTGTTTGTACAAAAATATATGATAGTTCATTGAACCAGGATAAGAAATTACTTTTTGCTTCTCTATTCAAATATCATCAATTACATTTCAATCCATCAAAATTCACTGCAATTTATAGAAGCGTTTCATTTTGTCTAGTGCTCTAGTTAAATGTCGCTTTCAGAACGTTAGTACTCTGTTAGCGACATTCTATGTTAAAATATTCAAGATGAAAAACTGCTAATAATTATCAATCACGATCATGTGAAAAGATAGTTATTTTCGCAAAGTGGCATTCATTTCTGGATTTCAAAATAGTTGCAATATTTTATAGATATTAATTCAAGAAGAAAATTTTGCAAGCAATAATTATCTAGGACCACATTAAGAAATAATTACTTTCGCAAAATGGCATTTGTTAGGACATACCACGGCTTAACAGTAGGACAAGGGGAAATACATGTTGCATTTCTACTTAGACCTCCAGTGACTCAGTAGTTTCACGCCGCTTCTCGTTAAGATCAGCAAAGTGAAGCATCATTTGCCGCGGATTGCGATTGGGAAGGTGGCCACGTTCACTCCGTCACTGGGTTGTTGGATCTTTGTAGATTGAGAACATGTCCACGTTAATATGTGACTTTCAAAGTATTACCGTTCAAAATTCCAAGGCTCTTGGTGATGGGAGAATATTCCAAATCCGTTAATTTAAAAGATACAGTCTGAAGCTCACCTACCGACAGGCATGTATGTGTGCCTTCTACGGGCACATCTATCTGGGTGAGAGCGAGGAAATTTTTCGGGTTACTTCTCTAAAGACACAGGAATGCGGTAAATTATCTATAAAATAATCCTCAGGGAAAGCAATTTATGCAATTGTTATTAAAATGCCTTACATCGGCCTTCGCCCATTAGGTTTTCAACAAGCAGTGTCAAAAAAATTATTATTTTCTGAATTTCAAAACACTCCACAGCATTCTGCAGAAACTAATTCAAAATGAAATTGCTAGCAATTATCAAGGATCATGTGAACAGATAATTTCACAGATTGACACTCGTGTCTGGATTTCCAAATTACTTTTCGGGAGCGAATATTCTCAATAGATTGCCATTAATCATGTAAGACATCTCTTATCTGCACAATTAACTTTGACTATATTCATAATCATATGCGCAACATAGCGCTCATTGTGAAAAGTACTAACCGAATATAACAAGGAAGTGTGTTTTCTATCAAATTCTGGTGTTTATTCCAATTAATGCTAAAAAGGTACCTCTTCTAGACACCAAAAATAGTCTGCCAAACTGAAACTATGAATAATTGCAGCAAATAAAAAATCTTATTTTGTTAAAAACTTTATATGAATTTAAAAAATCAAGCAGCTTTTTGTTTAAATGTACTTTTTTGTTTCTAAGCTAATCATTAATGCTTGCTAGTAAGATTGTAAACGTAATTGCATGTAAATAAATTCTGATTTATGCAAGATAATTGAGATTTTTATTCTAAAATTTACAATTATTTTGCTTATTTCAGTTAATTCATCAAATATGAAAGGAAGGATTTTTCCACCTTTACAATTCCTTACAATTATATATAATTGCATACTTTTGTGGAATCGGCTAATACCCGTGGCCATAAATCATATTTTTCTAATCCAATAATATATATATATATATATATATATCATTATGTAGCTGTTTTTCATGATCATTATTTGTAGTAATCAAGGGAAATCAAAATTAAAATCAATCAATATTTCACCTTTCTCAGTTTAAGATATTTATTAAGAAGCCCATTGCAACTAAAAATATATTTTAAAAACAATACTAAAAACTGGTTAAAACATGTTGGATAGGAACTTTTATATGTTTTCACAAACGTAAAAGATTTTTTTTCCTGAAAATATATGAATTTTTGATTTTTTGTCAGGGAAGTGACAAGATAACCTTGAGCTTTTAAATTTATTATTGGAGCTCTAATCGCATTGTGTATTACATTCATAAAAAAATTTTGTCCTGTTTGCATACATTATTATGCTACATTTTTTAGTCTAATTTTATACAGTATGAGTAATTTGTTGCTCTTATGTTTGTAAAAAATTTAATAATTCGATGAAAATAAACTGTTGCTAGAAATAAAAATATGTCTATCTACACTGCTATCAGCTAATATATTGATTTTGGAACTAGTGTACAACCAGACAGAAAAGTTCACCTTATGCACAGATGTGAATTCTTTGTATTCTATAAATAATGAATCGTATTCACTTATTCAAGAAAGAGAGAAAAAAATGGGAAAATCAAAAGCAAGCCCTGATAGTGATAAAGATCCCCTATGGCTTAATGGAGGCCCAAACTTTGTACTAGAATGTCCTAAGCTTGATCCCAACCACAGTTGAGTTCAATATGAATGACGAAATACCTATGCAACCAATTTGCATACATATTTCTTTTTTGTTTCTTGCAAGAGCTTCATTGGGATAGGAGGCTTATAAATTTTCCAAGTTTTCTCCCTTGGATCTCATGAATTCGGCCAACTGTCTCAGAAAAGCCCTCCTGGAATGAAGTAAGCGTCGGGTGTTTCAATGCCTTAAAATCTAATGGTTTTGGTTTATTGGGCTATATATTTTGATACTGTTTTAAAGCAGACATTCTGAGAAAGAAACAGTACCCTACACTAATGCATCGGATATCAGCTGATTTACACAAATATAAATTGAGTATAGAATTTTATGCAAATTTAGTGCTATCGTGTGACTTACGAATATTCAAAATGAAACAAAGAGGAAACACTGTTAGCTCTATGAGAAATGCAACAATAAATAGGAAAAAATATGGAGATGTTGGTTGTTAAATTGATGGTTTAAATGAGAACTGCTTAAGAATCATCATAACCATTGTCAACTGTTGAGTCTATGATGTATAAGACTATGGAATATAAAATATGAATTCCTCTAGCTAATGCATATTCGATCTTTCCAGTAAACTGACTGAAAAGGATCAAATGTTCTGATTCAGAATAATAACCGGAAGAAATCTATTCAAATCAACGGTAGTTACTTAAGCTGGTAGCAAGAATTGTGATGCATTCCAATATTTTGCAAAACTGTACGCTCTTAATATCCACGAATGTGTTGTCGCCTCCGAACCACACATGACTACAACAAAGAAATCAAATTCCCTTAGATTCCAACTGGATTGAGACCACTAGAAAACTATTTTATAAGGTAATTAGTCAGGTTAAATTCTCTTCTAGACAAATAAGTGATCGTGGGTAAGGTGAGTGAAAAGCAATCCTCATATTTTAATGCATCATTCAAATTATTAATTCCAGTAGTAATGGTGTAATTTCCAGATGGTATTTTTTGGTATGTACGTGACTTTGCATAGTATTCCTCGTAAATTAAATGTGCCAACTTCATCATGAACAATTCAAATAGTCAGATTTTATGCACTCTCTGACAATCGTACGAAATTTTCGAATGTCACCTCTATGACGGCATTGAATCATGAAATATTTCAGTCTTTCTCAAGCAACGACATCATGTTATTAATTTACAATGTCCTCCTTGGCATACCTAGAATCCTAACTTAAGCTCCATAGATTATTTATAAAATAAATATGAACGACGCTTGTGGAATAAAGAACCACGTCAAAATTTTACAGCCGAATTAACTATATTTTGGTAAGAGAAAATGACGAATATCAATTATAATTATTAAACTATTATTAAAAATAAACACATAAAATTATTATTAGTATAATTGTCATATCTAGGGGACCCTCACTGAAATAATACGAGCCAAAGAGATAGCTGAATGGTTAACGCTCTTGTCTTTGGTTCAACGATTTGTTGGTTCTATTTTTACATCGCACATGAAGGCTTTTAGTATTCGCAATGCATTTTAACTATAGGTCCTGGTTCAATTAGACCTCTTGTACAAAAAGTGATCGTAGAGTGACAAATAAACCAAACCCAATTGTAAATAGTATCTTTCTTTCCTTTATACCAACACATCTTGTTACAACTTGTTTATGCCATCACATTATTATAGGGCAGTATAAATGTTCACAATGCAGCAGCACTGGATTCATTTCCAATTGTTCAAATTCACTGGAAACCAAACTTAGACCATTTTAATTCTAAGAATGCGCATATGCCATTAAGCTAAGGTAACACCTATCAACTAATATTAGATATAATACACTGCCTAGAACCAAAGGTAAAAGACATAGGAGACAAATAATTCAATCATTATAAAATATTAAGAAAAGTCCATGTGAGGGCATCCCATAGTGATTCTAAGTATGCGTGTTTGCAAAGACGTGTTTAGCAAGATAGGTATATGAGCTTTGTTCAAAGAATAAAGAATACTTAATACAACTATAAGCTATTGGACAATAATTATAATTTCATTATATATATATATATATATATATATATATATATATATATATATATATATATATATATATATATATATATATATATATATATATATATATATATATATATATATATATATATATATATATATATATATATATATATATATATATATATATATATATATATATATATATATATATATATATATACAGATAGATAGATTAAGATACAACATTTCCTTTAATACAAACACTCTTCGGGGTAATTGCTGGAAGTTCTTCAGAAATATGTCTTTCGCGCATGTCAGAAAAGCTGATCATTTGCATAGCTCACCATCTCTCTCCTATTGAAGACGTGATACCTATGCCTTCTATATTATATATTTTATATTGTTTTATTTTGTCAGTGATTTTCAAATTTTGTCTTATTGGTTTTATTGTTCTTCATGTTATATCTTATTTATATTAGCCTATCTCTCTTTAGTTGCTTTTGCACCGGTTAAATTGCCTGTAATACACACACTCGCACATAGGTGAAAATGACTGTCAGCACTATTTAAAAGGGAAAAATGAAAGTAAAAACCAAATCGCCGTGGACTATTAAATTCCATGGTGAATTTTTACACAAGCAGAATAATTGGACTGGACTTACAGGTTAAAGTGGATCCAGAATGGCCGTACGCTTTAGGGTTTGAACCTACAAGCTATTGTACGAAAATCTAGAGTACTAACATTTGTCTGTAAACTAGGCTTCATTCAGAGAAGAAAATAACATTCTTCAACAATATAATGTACAGATAGTATAATATATTACGTGCAGATTTCTATCAAGCAGTAAAATTGTACAATAAATAAATATATTCACTTATTGATATATTTACATAACAATCATGAAAACTTATATTTCTTACATTTATTCACAAAAGAAGACAGTAAGTATAATAATAATACTGTATTGTGAAAACATTATAGTAATAAAATGTTAAATTGAAGGAAAAGGTAAAATTTTAAATCTTACATTTAGAAACAAAATTAATTATAGCAAATTGCATATCGCACGCATGAAGCTTTGAAAATTTGATTCTTCATTTTCCAAAAAAAGATGTAGAAAATCCCAAATAAAATTCTAAATAATCCAAGTATGTTAGGCCGTCATATATACACATTTTCTTTCTGTACAATCTTTTAATCTGCAGATATAATTTTAGAATCTCTAAGTCTTGATATTACTAATCATGTATTCACTCAGTTCCTGAACTTTTTTTAAAAAAATATTATTTATTAAGGTAAAAATTAACTGTTAAATATGTAAACGCCACGTTTTTTTTTTTTTTCTTCTTCTTCTTCTTGGGAATTATAAGTTTTAATTTGTCATGTATTTCTATGACTTAATTTTTTTAAAAAAGAAAAACGAATAAAATGGAAGTTTCTAATATAATTTATACAGGATACTTGGGACTATCAATCGCATTTGGAATTACAATCTCATTAAGTTGAAATAGTATATGTGTGCAAGGAATGAGAGATTCTACATCTTTGACAATACTTTTGATATCATGAAAGTTGTTCCAATAATGCTAATTTTTTTAACATTAGGCCGTAGGTCATTGCAAAGTTAGGCTAAGTACATTACTGAAATTATTTATACATTTAACATTTTGTTTTCAATCTAATTGGAAACAGAATTACATAATTTTATGACTGACATTGCACTTATATGGTTTGTGTCAAAACTAGTCCTTTACTGATGTTTGTTTGTTTTAAAATTTCGATGAAAGCTAATTTCAGACTCATCACCGATTATTATAACTTATTATTTATCAGTGACCCTTTGGGACGTAAATTGATGATACTCATTCTTTCTAATAAATACAACTCAACTTCTGTATAATATTGTTATTTACCGTTTGCATTTTGTCTCGACTTCTTAACTTTAACCTATTTTAAGTTAAATTTTTTAGTTTTGGGTTTTTGACTGTTATTGTTCCTTAAATGTGTGCGAAAAATTTATGTGAATGAAGACATATAGATAAAAATCTGTATCACTATTGTCAGCTTTTAATTGATGCCTGTAAGAGAAATAAAATCTTGACATCTTATTGTGTACCATCATGTTGTTTATTATGAACTATTCGTGTACCTATAGCTCGTTTATTGTGAACATTGCTTGAAATTTTTGCTGTCATGTACTACTAATAGAATTTATTATTCAAAAGTGTTAATCGTTTTTAAAATGGAAAGTAAATTTCTACCTCGAACTCCTTTATTCAGAGGAATGCCACCGATCATGCAAAGGCCATACATCCCTGCTGGCCTCAATGCTTTGTATACAGCATGCAGACATATTTATCCTGATCAACCCAATCCCCTCCAAGTAACAGCGCTTCTGAAATTTTGGTTAGGCGGCCCGGATCCATTAGATTACATTAGCATGTACAAAAATAATGGTAACCCTGACGCCGACATAGAGCCCCACTGGCATTATGTTAGTTTTGGCCTATCCGATTTACACGGTGATGGAAGAGTTCATGAGGTATCCTTAGCAGATACTCCTAGTGGGTTTGGTTTTGAATTGACTTTTCGGTTAAAACGGGAACCCGAAGAAAATTCTCCACCAACATGGCCAGCAGCCATCATGCAAGCTCTAGCTAAATATGTATTTCAGTCAGAGAATTCTCTTTGTGCTGGAGATCATGTTTCTTGGCATTGCCCTCTAGACAATAGCGAATCCCGAATACAACATATGCTCATGTGCGAAGATCCACAGTTGGGTACTGTACAGACACCTTATGGACCTGTCACATTTGTTCAGATTGTTGGTGTGTGCAATGAAGAGCTTCAGGCTGCTCAAGGATGGAATGGCCCTGGTGTCATTGAACTCATGAAAGGTGTCAAAGGTGCTGGAGGTCCTTGGCTGGTTACCAATATGCGACGTGGAGAAAGTATTTTCGAACTTGATCCTGATGTACGAGATGCTGTAAATGAAGGTATTGCAGCAGATGGTTCAAATCTAAGTGGTGTTAGTGCACGCTGTACTTGGATTGAGAGGAAGTTACTTGATGTAAATGAGGAAGAATCAGAACTAGAAAGAGGATTCTCCCAAATTTCTGTCAGTGAATCAGAACAAATTAAAGCAACTTTGAAGAAGGGTTTACTTGTTTCTAAAGCAGTGTTGCCACAGATTCGTCCCAACAGTGCAAATTTTTATTCTATGCCTAATGATCAGAATCAGGGCAATATGAATGGTGTCATGCCAATTCTGGATCCTGTTGAACTTGTGCAAGTGAAATACTTAGAAAGTGTACATTTGCATTTTAATTTAGAAGCTGGTACAATTCTTCCTCTTGCATTGCGAGGTAGATTAAAACATGGAAGACATTTCACATTCAAGAGTGTTGTTTCTGAAGTTGCCATCACATTTTGCACCATTAATGTCTCTGGTGCTTTTGTAGATTTAGAACGTCCATATGCTGCCCGTGGGACATGGTTACAAGTACTTTTATCTGATGAGGAAATAGAAAATATTTTGGCAGAATTAGATGAATTATCAGAATTGGATGCAATTGCTCTTCCTAAAACATTTGAATGGTGTAATAAGAAACTTATTGTGACTCTGATGCATGACGAATTTTAGAAATGAAAGGATACAAAGACATATTTTTTGAGTGCTACTTGTCATTTTTACTGGTGACTAATAATTAATCACCATATTTACTGGACTTTATTTTATAACCAAAAAGTTAGAGAATTATTTAAATTGAAATCCATTATTTTAAAAGGACTTTTAAATTTGACATATTATCCAGTTAAGGGATTATTAATTGAAAATATTTTAAATATAAATTATCAGTTTAATATACTTTTATTACCATTTGTGCGTAAAAAATAATTATCACTTCAATGATTTGGTGCAAGTAAAATAAGAAGTTGTTTCTTTTAAACACATGTAATATATTAATGCTAAAGTAAAAAAAAAATTTCAATTTAATACATGGCTGAACCTGTTATATCTTAGAGCATTTTTTCATTATAGTGATTTTTTTAAATTAGCTAGTCTTCTCATGCATTATAATAATTTTTGAAATTAAATATAAATTTTATTGAAATATTAGGAATTATATGATTAAGTATTTACATTTGCTTCTTGACATACATTCTACTTGTTAATGCTTTAGTCACCAGTTAAATTGGCAAATACGAATGGTATTTATTTTATGCCATAATATAGGAGAATCGTAAAATAAGTTATATCTTTTTATATTCTCATTATAGATTATGATCACATTTTATAGGTATCTGAATTTACATACATAACCTGTTATTGTATTAATAAATTTTAATTAGTATTTTTCTAGGGAGAAAATAGTATTAAAAACCTTTAAGGATGTACCTTTTATTGCAAATAATAATTTTTTACTCAATTTAAGTAAGATAATCAAATTTAAGAAATTCTTATTGAATAGCTATCGTTCAAATATTTTTAATCCAAATTAGAATCTTGTTGAAAAATACATTATAATTTTTGTGATTATATAATTTATATCTCTAAATGTGTATAGTAATAATTTTTGATACATCTATTTGTAATTATTTTTTATATTTTAAATATGAATAAAATGTCGACTCTTTTTTATCTACTTTGATTTATTTTACTTCTGCATTTAGATTTTATAATTGTAAGAGTTCGTACAATTTTGAAAAATGTAAAAGTGAAAACAATTTTTTCATGTTAAAAAGTGAAAATATTATAATTGAGCTTCAGTCATATGCTTGAAATAAAATGTTCTTAGTTAAGAAAATCAATGAAAAATATTTTAAATAATCAAAAATAAGATAGAAAATATTCTGGATGACTATGTTGTAAAACATAAAAATGAAAAGTTGTGATTTAAAAATTAGAAGATCAAGTTCTGTTTTAATAATTTCCAGAATTTATAGAAAAAAGGCTTTATCATTGTAAACACCACATTTGAAAATGTTTTCATAAAAATGTTGCTTTGTCACAATGTCGTATATTTATCTTGTATGACATATTAGTTAAGCAAAATGTATAAAATGAAATCAGTAAGAATATCAGATGTACTAAAGTTGAAAATACTAATCTCAAATCTGTTTACTTATTAAGAACTTGGTATGTGATATATATGTTGTAAAGAAGAATTATTTATAAGGCATCAAGTCAGATGTGAAAAGAAAGTTTTATTTTTCCTTGCAAGAATAATTGCATCAAACTACAATATATATCCTTCAAATTCTAATTTTTCTGCACAGATTAAACTGACTTTCTTGAACTAAGTAAATAATTCAAATATACTAGATCATTACATACATCTTTGGATCTTTATATTATTTCTACTGATTTCTTTGCAATTCATAAATTTTCATTCAGTGAATATAATTAACAAAGTAATTTTTTTCTTATCTTGAAGTTCCTATTTTATGAATTGTTGTAGAAATCTTAGAGAAAAATTGGTATCAATGACCCTGCTAATTCCATTAGGCAGATTTTTCATCTTTGTTGTGATTGAATATTAGTACTATTTTATTCTATGAGGTATCAATTATAATCAGAATAGAACAAACTAAACAAGAATTAAGTAATGAATTTGATTATAGTAGACTCATAATTGTCCAATGTAACTAATATTAATTGAATTTGTGTTTGATCTTTGGTATGAAGGTTGAGCTGATAGATGAATCTTTAGTTGTGTGGCTTTCAATCTAACAGCTTGTAAATTACGGGAAAGCTTAAATAATCTTGCATGCTTGGAAAAACTAGATAAAATGTATCATTTATTTGTTGAATAAAGTACTAATATGTATGTACATTGATAATTATGTATATCAAAAAAGTAAGGATAAAAGTGAGCACATGCACACACAGAATTTATAAAAATAATTAATTTCTGAGAAAAAAAGTTTTAAAATTTTAATTAAATATAGGATTAACTTTTTGTGTGTCTCCATCACTCAACTAATCCTACAAAAGTAACTTTCTTAGGTTTTTAATGTAATAAATTGAATAAAGTTCTTTCAAATCATCAGTGTAAAATGTTTTCAGAATTGTTATAGTGATAAGGCAGTTTAAGTTTATCACAAACTATTTTATTATATGTTGCTATAGAAATTAAAAAAAGTGATATGGAAATGATTACTAGTAAAGTTGTTAAATTAAAAATAATGATCTTTCTAGATTATCTCTTGTTAAAACTTTCTATAAGTCCTTGTTAAAGTACTAAAAAATTATTAGACATCTTGTGTAAATAATTATGAATGTCATGCAGCTACTTTGAAAGTATTACTATATTATTTTTTACACATATTCTGTGTATTGATTATTTTCCATTGTTCTCTTGAGAAAAAATGCAAATGCCTCATTTCTTGATATTATTGTTTGTTTTAAACTCTAGTTAATATATATAATATGTATTAAAGAATTTTGAACTTCTCTTTTTCATTCTTAAAATTTATGTAAAGCTTAAATGATCTTAAAATTATATTAATTTATGATAATTATTAACAGTGGAAATTTTCTTAATTGAAATTTTACTTAAATATAATGTAGGTTATGCTATGATACCTTTTATATGTATTGAGCATTTTTTATTTGTGACTTGAATGCAGTGTGTTTGTAAACTGTTTCTATATTTTATAAGTGAATGAAAAAATATTTGAAATTTTAAGTTTGCTCTTATTCTATTGCATTAATCAGCATTAAGCAGTTACATAAAAATAAAGATATTAAAGATAGAAATCACATGAAATGTTTTTAAAATTTTATTCCTTAAATTCTAATTATTGAAAAATCCAGAAAGAAAAATAATTATAAATTTCAACAGAAGATAATACAAATGTGGAAGTTTTGCAGTTCAACAATTTTCTAAAATTTTAATTTTATTAAACAATTATAATACTTTTATAATTTGTTATGTGTCAATAAATTCCTTTTAAAAATGCATTCTATTTTATTTGGTGATAAAAAAAGTGGTTTTAATAATATTTATCATTTGGGAAGAAAAGTTAGTCACCAAATTTATTTGTGCAGGTCAATAACTTCAATAGTAAGCAATTGTGTTATCCTTTCAATTTTCTTTTTTAAAAAAAGGAAATTAATTGCAGCAAAAAATAAAAAACAGTAAACAAAGAAATTGAAAATTAAATTACATTTTATGAAAGGAATTTTTCCCCCAAAAAATTGTTGGTTGAATTTGATAACATAAAACTCAAAACTGCTTCATAAAAATATCTTAATATACTCATTGCAAGTATTTTTGCATATAAATCTGTTTTGATAAATATATAATAGACTTGATTTTTAATTCAATTTAGTTTTGGAGTTATTTAAATAATATTGAACTATAATCACACACACAACACACCCACAGTTTTTAATAAAATAAAAGTAATAGAAATAATTTGTGTATTCTCTTTAACTCTATTAATTTATAACTTGTTTAGAATGATATTTATGCTGAGTTGTAATAAAAGGTATTTCAAATGAGTGCAAAAGAATTTTACAAAAAATGAAATGGAATATTGTAAAAAAATCAGAATTATCAAAATTACCAGACTTGATGAAAGTAATTATATAAGCACTGTGTAAAATCTGAAAAAATGCCTTAAAATCTGAAACAGCACTCAAACTATACTGGAATAAATTCAGTATAAAAATAGTTTAATTTATAAAAATATTTTAAGTTAAATACATTCTGTATTATAATAATCTCTTTTTATTTGACTCTAAATCAGTAATCATTATTACTTGTATCAGTTTTTGTATTTGTTATTTAAAAATAGGCTATTTTTTAAAGAACATATCGATGCATTAAAAGTTTTCATTATTTTCTTATAATAAAGGATTCATTCATCCAAAGACTAATTTTATCAATATATATTGAATAAATTCTGAACACAGCTATGAAAAAAAAAATTCTAAAAATACCTTTAACACTGCACGCAGAATTTATCTTTAAAAAAATCAAAGGATAAATTCTTTGAATTGATTTCAAGGGATAAATGTTTAACTGCTTTAAGAATAAGCTTTATATTAATAAGTGTTGATAAACAAGAAAAAAATAAAATGTCTAATTTTGCCTGTGTCATAATAAAAATTTTGGGATATTTTTTGTTTTACTATTAAAATATTTTATAATATTTTCTACTTGTTTTCCAAAGAAAATCATGACATAAGATATCAGGAAAGTTTTTTGTTTTAAATAGCATTTAATAATATACGTTTTTAAACTGTGCAATTTTGAAGAAATCAACTTATAAAGAAAGAAACTTCAGCTTCTATAATTATATAACGTAAAATGCATTCTAAGTGCATTATGTCAGAAGTAACTACAAATACCTGGAACCAGGGGGTTACGCGTACCTTCCTGGGGCTTGAGCAGCCACCAGGCGCGTCGGCAGGTGGTGGATAGCCGAATGTCCTGTAGGAATGACAGGATAGCCTTGAATATAGAATCAGAGGCCGTGAACCAGCTCCCGTAAACCCTGGTGTTATGAGACCCGTGCCTAGGGTTATTTGGCACCGCGGTAATGGTGTCTTAACGGAGCCTCTAGTTGCCTGGCGAACTTCTTGAGTAATTTGCCTTGCCCAGTAACTCAGGCAATGCTGGGTGGACTGTCATATTACCTGAGCTTATTAACTGTTATTTTATGGCTGAAAAGACAGTAAAAATAACAATTCTTTCTGCATTTGCAGGTGAAACCTCTGAAGCAGACCTTGCTGAAAAAGACAAGGGAACCCAGAGGCAATCTAGTGAAGGGGCAGCAATGAATCCTTCACAGGAGGTAGAAATGACCTCCAAACCATCTTCTGGTGAGAGTCAGGAAGCTATCGCTAGCATGACTATCTGATCAGAATCAAGCTTAAAAAGAGACTTTCTAGTGCCCAGAAAAGGAAGCTGGTAAAGAAACGCAAAACAGCTGAGGGGACTTGAGTTGAAAAACCCAAGGCAACCAAAGGCGAGAAGCGTCCCGCCAACCGGACGAACATGGGCAAGGCCGGAAAGGCTGCCAAGAGAGAAGGACCTGGGGGGTTTACTTACATGGCGGCTTTCACGGCGATCAAGATGGCTGTGCTCATAAAGGGTCATCCGGAAAAACGGTTAACAGAGGAACAGGCCTTCGACCTGGAACTCTTGCTAACCAAGAAAATAGGAAGGAATGAGGAGGGTTTTGCCTCAACCTTCCTATCCTGTAAACTTGAGAATGGGGCACTTATTATCAACTGTGCAGATCTGGAGAGCTCAAAGTGGCTGGAACAGAATGTCAGTGACATAAGCCCTTGGCAGGAGCAAAAACTCTTGGTGGTTGAGGCAAGGAAACTTGTCAGAACCACCAAGATAATTGCAAAACTACCGAAAATCTGTAATGAACTGGAGCCTAAAGAGCTCTTGAGAAAAATCGAGGCTCAGAACGGTGGGGTCACTCCAATGGAGTGGAACGTTCTTAACATTAAGAACGACCCATCTGGGCGGACTATCGTTCTTAGTGTGCCTGAACAAGATGCTGCCACACTTGGTGTAAGGGGATATAAATTTCATATTGGACTTCACCAAGTGCAGGCTAAAGTACTTGACAAACCTGCTCCTGCTGATGGGGATGAAGGTAGTTCAAGCAAACCTCTACCACAGAAGAAGTGGTACTACTAACCTCAGTAAGAAGTTTCTTGCTGGGGATATACACCTGGCCCTGATTCAGGAACCCTGGTTGGTTAGGGGGAGAATCAGTGGCCTCAAAGGAACTAAAAGTAAGCTTATCTATTGTACCAATAGTAACGCTAGAACTTGTATACTTTTACATAAAAACATTGAGGTTTTACCCCTCTTTGAATTTATCCTTAGGGACCTGACAGCTGTGAAAGTCAGACTCAACATAGAGGGTAGGGACAGAGAAATTGTTTTTGGCTCTAGGTATCTGCCCTATGAAGAGAAGACTCCACCTGACCATTCTCTGCACAAGCTCATGAACTTTTGAAGAGATAACAACTTACAGGTAGTCTTAGGACTAGACTGTAATGCTAACCATGTTATCTGGGGAAGTACGGACACAAATAAAAGAGGTGAGTACCTTTTAGAATTTATTCTAAACTACGGGTTAGATATTCTAAATAAGTGCAACGAACCAACTTTCATTACTTCCAATCGATCTGAAGTAATTGACATTACTATAGCGACAACGCTGATTAGTAAAAATATCAAAAATTGTAAAGTAGATGGCAGACCTTCTGGCTCAGATCATCAAAACATTCATTTTGAAATTCACTCTAATGTGTGTCTGGATCACATATTCAGAGACCCAGTTAGGACGGACTGGAAGAAATTCCAGGAGGAACTAACTGGGTTGGTTGAGCTCGGGAACAGACCTATTAGAGACAACTACGATCTAGAAGTTACAGCAGACCTTCTGCAGAGTAGTATTCTAGATTCTTATCATAACAATTGCCCTATTCGCACTAGGAGAGCTAAACTCCAATGCCCTTGGTGGAATGACTCTCTAGCAGCCGAAAGAGCAAATGTTAGAAAACTTTTTAATAAAGCCAAGAAAAATGGTGAATGGGAGAACTATAAAACGGCTCTCACTAATTATAGCACACAAACTTGTTAGAAAAAGCAAAATTAACTCCTGGAGGAAGTTCTGTGAAGAGATAGATTCTATTTCTATCTTATTATATTTCTATTATATTAATAAATCTATTATATAATATATATATATAAATCTATTATATTTCTGAAGGAGCTAGACTCCAAAAACTCCTTAAAAGGGATGAACCTATTTTGGTTGACACCCTAAAGGACGAGGAGGGTAATTTTGCTGCTTCCGGGAAAGAGGTTATGGAAATTATGACCAAAACCCACTTTCCAGGAGCTAGAGATATTTATAGCAACGAAGGGGAGCACTGCATTGGCTCTTTGCGAAGAGTCAATAGCGATCAATGGACCATCGCTAAAAATATTGTAAACTACAACATTGTTAAATGGGCAATATTTGCCTTTAAACCTCTAAAAAGCCCAGGGCCTGATGGAATTATGCCCATCATGATCCAGAAGGCAGAGGAGGTAGTCATACCAGTAGTAGGATCCGTCCTACTAACTAATAAATTCAAGTGGATTGTATATTTTAATAAAAACAACATTTATTCAAACATAACAAAAACATTAAAAAAGGGATAGCGGAAGACCGACGGCAGAACCGTCTGTCACCTTCCAATGTTAAGCTACTCTCTTACAAATTACGTAAACAGCTCCCTCACTTGGTGTGAGTAGGAGCGCCATTTATATGATAAGGTAGGTCTTAACATACTCCCCCGGGTTGAAATATTAATTTCAAAACAATATCATGAATTTACATAGAAATATAATTAACATTATGCAACTGATAGTTCCAAATATTTGAAAATTCAAATGTTTAACACACTTGACGACATAAACATCATACAATACAATAAACAGACATTACAATATGCATGAGAAATACATGAAATGTATAATATATATGTATAATAAACAGATCATTTTGTTGCATTTTGAACAGTGATCAATATTTTTTAATTTATAGGTAAAATGCTTAAACTTCTGACGTTACGTTTTACAATTGTACCATTTGGTAACCTTACATTTACAACTCTTATTTTAAAGTCATTACCTGGAAAAACTTATTCTATTCTACCAACTAAATATTTATTAATAGGAAGATTATCTTCTTTAATTAAAACTAAGGAGCCTATCGCTACATTGTTCTTTTCAAACTGCCATTTTGTTCTTTCTTGCAAATTGCTTAAATAATCTCTTCTCCAGATATCCCATATTTGTTGAGTGATTTTTGTTGTTTTTTTCCATTTATTAAGATTACTTTCCATTATATTGGTTAAATTGAGTTCGTTAATGCTTTTTAACTGTCTTCCAATTAAAAAATGATGGGACTAAGTGTTTCGAAGTCATGGAAATCAGAATTAAATGGAGTAAGGGGTCTAGAATTTAACATAACTTCGATTTGAATAACTACAGTTAAAAATTCTTCTAGAGTGAAGTTGTTGTTTCCTACTATGGGCTTTAAGTGATATTTAAAGGACTTTACACCTGATTCCCAAAGACCTCCAAAATTAGGTGATCTAGGGGTATAAATTTCCAATCAATATTTTCATCCAAGAAAAAATTACCTAATTTATTATCAGGATTTTTCAGAATATCATTAAATTTTTTCAGTTCTTTATTTGCCCCAATAAATGTTCTTGCATTGTCAGTGAATATTTTAGAACATTTGCCTTTTCTAGCGATGAATCGCTTGAATGAAGCTATAAAGGCTTCTGACGACAAATCAGTTACGAATTCAAAATGAACTGCACGAGTAACTAAACAGATAAAAATTGCTACATATACTTTATTAAGTGTTCCTTTTCTTTGATTTTTAAATCTAACATAGAATGGACCACAGAAATCAATACCTGTAACATTAAAGGGATAACTCTGTTCAATTCTTTCTTTAGGCAAATTTCCCATTATTTGATTCTGCATTTTTGGCTTGTTTTTAAAACATATCAGGCATTCATGCACTATTTTCCTACACAAATTCTGAAACAAAAACTTAATACATGGATTAATTTTGTGTAATTGTTAGAAATTTTCAACAAATTGGATATAAATGAATTTTGAGACATTGAATTAAAAAAATTAGAGTTCTTATTAGAAAAATTGTCAGTTTTTCTTAGTTCGTTTCCAAATTCTTCTTCATTCAATGGAGCAATGGATTCATTTGGAAAGTCATCTTGTAACAGAAATGTTGGTCCATGAAACCAAGTAGAATTCTGGATCAAGGAACTAGTATTTTCTCCTCGAGTAACCAGATCTGCCGGATTGTTCTTTCCAGGGCAGTGATACCATAAGTTGTCATAAGTCAGGGTTTGAATCTCTGTCACTCTGTTGGCTATAAATGGATTCCACTTTCTTGGTGAGCCTTTGATCCAGTGTAACACAATCTGGGAGTCGGTCTAGAGGTAAACTTTGGTTGTAGCCTTTTCTTGAATGATCTTTTTTATTTTGTCAGCTAAGCATGATGCGAGAAG